>CM031879.1:57567390-57679313 GCA_018697195.1 Certhia americana | reverse complement strand
GTCCTGAGGGACACGGGCACAGGCAGCGCCACCCGCCGTGGGACATGGTGGGCAGGGAAGGGGCCTGGGTAGGGGTTACATGGTGGTCAGGGGGAGCATGGTGGGACGGGGAAGGATGAGGTGGTGGAGTAAAGCGGCGTGTCCCTTGTTAGCTACCAAAGTCCCAGGAGGTGGAAAAAAGGCTTTAAGGCTGACCGAAGCACCTGCAGGACGCGTTATTTTTTGTGTGAGCCCCGGGGTGCAGTGGTTTGCTGCTGGGGTTGCTCCGTGTGCAGGCAGCCGGGAGGTGGCTCTGCCTGCGTTGCCGGAATGGCTCTGTGGTAACAAACTTCAATCCAAGAATCGTGTGTTAGTGGCTGATTTTTTACAGTATTGAAATTATTTGTCATTATATTTTTTCAATATGATCTCATCCAGTTTTAGCAGAATAGTAGTATTTTTGTAATTATTCGTTTCTAGCTGATGTGTTGTTGTCTGATGTTCCCTTTCCTTTTTTTTCCCTTTCTCATCTTTTAGGGTCCAAAACCGAAAAAAAAGGTAGGCAAGCAGAAACACGCTGTAGTTCACTGTTGTGTTTAATTTTTTTTATCTGATTTTTTTTGTTTGTTTGTTTTTTTCCTGAGGCAGCTGGCCAGGGTTAATCTGAAAGGAGGAAGAAGCATCTCCAGGACACCGAGCTTTTGTGCCTTTTGCTGGGACGCCGTGTGTTCCTGCAGCGTTGCTGGGGAGAGCATGGCCAGTGCAGCCACTGCTTGTTTGGCTTGGCAACGGGTGTCCAGGCAGAGAGGCGGTGTCCTGGCTCTGTCCCGACCACGGGGTGGCAGCAGGACCGAGACAATGACTGTCCCCTGTGCTGGGCACTGCTGGGGCCACACCTCCAGTCATGTGTCCAGTTCTGGGCCCCTCACTGCAAGGTGGACATTGAGGGTCTGGAGTGTGTCCAGAGAAAAGAACAGCGCTGGGGAAGGGACTGGAGCGCCAGGAGTAGCTGGGAGGGCTCAGCCTGGAGAAGAGGAAGCTCTGGGGGGACCTTCTAGCTCTGCATAACTCCCTGCCAGGAGAGTGCAGCCAGGGCGGGTAGGACTCTGCTCCCTGGGAACAAGTGACAGCATGAGAGGGAAAGGCCTCAAGCTGTGCCAGGGAATGCTTAGGTTGGACATCAGCAGGAATTTTGTCGTGGAAGGTTTGTCAGTCATTGAAAGAGGCTGTTCAGGGAGGTTTGGAGTCCCCGTTCCTGGAGGTGTGCAGGGAAGGCCTGAACGTGGCATTCAGTGCTCTGGGCTGGGTGACAAGGTGGAGATCAGGCACAGCTTGGACTTGATGGTCTTGGAGGTCTTTTCCAACCTGAATGATTCTGGCATTCTCTTATTTGAGCCGTAGGCTAGACACAGAATAGGAGGTGTGAAGGAACAGCAGACAGAAGTCCATGGGAAACTGAGTTTCATAAATTTATCCTGTTGGTTATTCTTAATTCAGTGATAATGAATTTATCTACCCCTCCCAGCTGTGCATCTCACTCTTCTCCATGTTCTGTTTTTTTATTTTGGGATAGTTTTGCAAATGAAAGCTTTGGTAAGATGCACTCCGACTCTGGTGACACTTAATTGTCACCATTGTAATTGTCCCAGCTTCATGGCAATCTCTGTACTCAGAGTTCCATTTATATATACATTTATGCCAATATATTTATTGCCGTGCCAAGTAGTGTGTACAAGTAGTTATTTATATCTGAATGTGTGTAATAGTTAAAATCAAAGTGTGAAATAAGAGTATTTGTCACATGCTTGGTGTGTGAAGAAGGACCAGCGATCAGATAATTTCTGAGAACCTCAAATTTAAAATACAGTTATTTTAGGATTGTGCTGGAGGTGAACAGTGAACTGTCTGGATTTGCAGTGAGATTTTTTAACAGAAAAGAGAACTCTTTGCTATTCTGTCTTGTGAATTAGATGCTTCTAAATGCCATGCTTTCCCAAAATACATTTTCCAGTATTTCCTAAAATGTTTGAAGTTGTCGCATCTACTTTCTTAACAGATCTGCCTGTTGCTCAATTTCTGCATTAAACCAAAATATTTTAATACTCTCGTGTTGTGGGTGTGTTTGGGAGTGTCTACCATAGGAAAATACATTCATTGCAAGACCTTATCATAAAAAAGAGAAGAAAATTGAGTCCAGAATGCATTAGTATTCTGAGGACTTCAATGACTCTCTAGGGAGTCTAAAATCTTAATTGAGGGATCACATTGGAAGGGCAAAATTACAGAGTTATGGAACTGCCAAACTGTATTAAAATAATGCTGACATTTGGTTTCTTCTCCCTTATTGCAAACATGAAGTCCAATGGCAATAGTGAAAAATTGAAGAAAAAGCAAGCAAAGTTGAAAGGTACTGTGCACTTCATTTAGAAGGAATATGGTGGACAAATCATTTATTTTAAATAAATGGGCAGAAAATAACATTGTGAACTAGATGCAAATTGCTGTCTCTGTTTCACAAATACAAATGATTCCTCCCTCTTTCCTGGTGTGGGCCAAATTCCCTTGGCTGTTCCTTGGTGCTGCATTTCACTTCCTTATCAAAACCCTCTTCTCTAGTTATTCCTACTGCAGTCAGGAAGTTGGGAAGAATTAATTTGCCTTTAATTCATCCTGGTGGGGGCTTGGGCATGCTGTGACTGCTAGTAAGTGACTGGTAATCACTGGTAAGATTTTGTGGTGGGACTGCTCAGGTGGGCACAGGAAGATTTGGGAATTGCTGCTGCTCTTGCCTCAGTGCAGCACACACGCTTGACACGATTTACTTGGAGGTGATGACATCAGGTCAGTGTTTGGGTGCATCTTTTGGGATTGAGGCACAGGCTGTGCCATCTTAGACTGAAGGTTTAGGGGTTGAATCAGTTTTAGTTTTCATATGCTCTCTAGTTTTCTAGTCCCTGTGGCAGCAAAGAGAAGCCAGAACTGTGCCACAGCTGTAGAGTAGCAGATCCTGAAGAGGATTTCAATGAACAAACAGCTGTAAAATTGAAATTGTAGGAAAATAGTGGTTATAGGAAAGAAAAAGAGGAATTTGGGATTAAAGCACTGAGTTTCACTCAAGACTTTGGATTGAGAACCTGTGTCCATTGAAGCTGTAGATGGAGAGAGCACTCCTGCTGCTGCTCTTGCAGATCCTTTTTTCCATTTTTATCCTCACAGACTGATAGGGGCAGTGCCAGAGACAGTGAGTTTTAGTAGTATTCAAATTAATTTGGATCAATCTTCATATGGGAGATTTCTCTGCAGTGAAAGATAAACATTTATGTTGTTCATTTTATTGTGGTTTTATCATTACAGCTGGTAACCAAATAATGTTTTAGATTTTATTTAGAAAAGCCTAGTTATGCCCTTGATCTCTTTCCCTATCCTCAGAGGAAGCCCTATTACAAGCTGAACAAGAAGAAGCAGAAAGGCTTGAAAAGGAGAGACTGTATCAAGAGCACTTGGAAAAGCTTGAGGCAAAGGTTAGCTTTTTACTCAATGGAAAAAATCTAATCCTATTTCTCAACTTGAGACAAGGCCTGTAAAACACCAGTAATTTACAGGAATTAATTTCCTTATGTACTTTTTGTTGGGAACAATATTGAGGAAACTTTCCATTTTTGATAAATTTAAATACATTACCTTTTGTAATATGTGTTTCTTCAGTTTGATTAAATGTCTTTTTTTTTTTTTTTTTCACATTTCCACTGTGCTTTCAATTGAACGTATTTTTCATGTTCCCCATGAGGCTATTTGGTACAAATTCCTTAATTGGTTTCCTGCTTGGGCAGATATAGTAATTTGTGTGTGTATATATGTGTGTGTATTAGATAATGTTTTTTTTTCTTTTAACAGTCTGGCATTCAGAACAAAAACTGATTGGTAATAGATTTTTTTTTGTGCTTAAAAAAAAAAAATATTTACAACAAACTAGTTTTTTTTCAAAGAGTCACTCTTGTCTACTCCTCTTGTACTTCACAGAATATTTTTGTCCTCCTAGGGAGAAGATGACCTTAAAATAATAGGAATTAAAAGAAAATAGAAATAATAGAAGAAAATAAAACAATTTTCTACACTTTTTTCCAACTTATGCTTACTTTTTTTGGCAGTACCCATTAGAGCTGGCTCCAGGATGCTGATATGGAAACTGTCAAGTGAGAGATTACAGTCATATGTCACTTTATGTTATCATCTGGCTCAGCACCTACTGTGATGACAATAACATATTGCAAACTACTGTAGTCTTCCCAATTGGATGTTTCATAAAAAAAGCATATTTTCATTGTTTGATTTTGGGTTTGTTTAAATAATAACTCACTCAAATATCTCCAATTTGTTTCTTCTATGTAAAATAATTGTAAGAAATAAGTCAAATATTTAACTGCTTTGTTTGAGATATATATTTTTTTTTTTTTTTAAACAGTATCAAGGAGCGAGGGAGTCTGAACTAGCAAAACTTCATTCACTGGAACAGAAGTTTCTTTCTGCACAGCAGTGGAAAATGGATTACAGAGAACAAGCCAAGGTAAACTTTCTTGCCAAAATCTGCCCAGAGGTTTGTCAAGGAAGAGACTTTATGAGCTTCCAGTTCTTGAATGCAGTTGTGTGCTATGACAGCATTTCAAATTCCATCCCAAAGCAGTGACAGGCCAAGCTCACTCTCTTATCTTCCTTACTTTGGAGCACACAGAAAAGAAATGTGGGCAAAGAGAAAGCCTGTTTGGTAATCAAAGTATCAATGTCCCATACCTTACCCCAGAAGTCACAAGGAATTGTAATTTTAGGTGTTCTGGTATATGTTCTTCCTCTTTTATTTCTTTATTTCATTCTGCTTTTAACTGTTTCACAAAAAAAAAATTAAATTCTGTAGAACATTTGTTTCAGTGGTTCTTGGATATCAGAGGTCATCATTCAGAGAGAGGTTTGCTGGATTTTTGAGGGATGTGGCACAAACCCAGGTCAGGGCTGGATATGTATGAAAATGCAGCTAAAAGTTGATGTCTGCAGCTTAGGGTGACATCCATGGTGGTTGAATCATCCCCCAGTGGCATCAAGTTCATTTTAAGTGGTAAGGTGTGGAAATACAGTAGATTTCACTCTTGTGAATCTTGCAGACACATCATTCAGTAACACTCTGACAATGAGATTTGGTCAGGTTAGGAACCAAAGGTTTAATATCCTACAGGCTTGTGGACACAAGGATTTTTCTCTTTGTCTTGTGTATTGCTTAATCCTTTTAAAGTCTCTGCAGAACAACTTCACAATCATAGGATAAATCATATTAGAGAGACTTCTGAAATTCCTGTAGTTCAGCCTCCTGCACCCAACAGGGCAAAGACTGAACTTAAATCAAGGTGCTCAGTTGGGTTTTGAAATATTAAAAAGTTGGAGGTACCACAGCATCTTTGACAGCTTTACCACTCTCACTATAACAATTATTCTCTGAATGCAATTGGCATTTCCATGTTACAACTTGTGATCCTTGCCAGCTGGTGTTTCAGGATGTTTTTGACAAACTAGAAATACTGATTTTAAAGGAAGGCTGATAAAGCACTGGTAGATTATGGGAATTACCCGAGTTTCTCTTAGTCTGTTGTTAAGATTATTTAGGACAAAAGAAATATATAATACCAAATTCAAATACTGAATTTCCACATCTATTTCTGAACAATTTCAGTTTAGCCGAAGACATACATGCATTTACAACTTACCATGAAATTTATCCTTTTTCTCAAAAAAAGTGTTGTTACTTCTAAGAATGTGATGATAAAAATGAAGCTCTCTTTTAAGTGCAGAGATATAAAAACAAGAAATTAGAGGTCTTATTACTGAAAATTGATCAGTCTTTTATAAAGGAGTTTCCAGTGTAGTCAGCACTCCCCTACTGTTGCTTCGTGTGAAGTCAGTGGGAATGCTGATGGAAGTGGTTGGGAATGCAATCCTGTAAGTGCTTTTGCTTTAAAAGATACATTTTCCTTTGTAATGCAATTTTCAGTAACATGGAGTTATTAATCTTCACAGCTAACAGGAGGGCAATGTTTCCTTAGTATGCTATTCTGTGGATGAAAAAAATTCCATTATGGGTGATAAATTGATGCCAGTAGCCAATATTCGGCTTATGTTTGGCATTAAGTAGGTTTGGTCTGCCAATGATTTTTTTCTTTCCCCTACTTATAGGAATGACCAAGAGTTAATTAGAAAATAAAATTATTTTAAAAACCTACTAATCTAGGATTTCACATTCCTACCCGGGTTTCTGCAACAGGAGAATTGATGCTGGTAAGGAAGAGGAAATCTCCTTCAGAGACAGAGGAAGGAGCAATAAGCATGTTGCAGTGTTGCAGTAGAGGCACTTAATCAATTTTATTGCCAGTGTAGGAATTTTCAGTTTTCTTGGCAGCATCTGATCTGAGACCCACCTGCCTCTTCCACCTGCATCTTCCTCCTTTATTTCATTTTATTCTTCCAGCCCCTCCCTTGTGGCAGGTTCATTGCTTTTGTGGAGCAGAGCAGAACCCACTAAATAGGCAATAAACCAAATAAATAGGCATAAACAGCAGGTGTGAGGTGGGCAGAAGCATCTTAACACATTGAGATCAAAGTCAACCTTTTTTCCTGGCATAGGGATAATTAACCAGGTGGTGTTAGAATCCTGTTTAGATGCAGGTGTGAATTTGTCATTTTAATTGTCTTTCAGAATCCTCCTTTTTCTTGTAATAGCAATGTGCAGTACCACCTGTATCCACTTTTCTCTGAACTCTTCTGCAGTGGGAGCATTACCTCAGCTGTGATGGGACTCCTGACCCCACCGTACCTCAGGAAATCAACACTTTCATGAGCTTGTGGCTTGAAGCCCAAGATGAGGATGTTCAGCTTGTGATGGAGAAGGAGGAAGTGGTCCTAAATGTAAGTGTTAAAATGGTGTATTTCAGTTTAAACTTAATATATCCTTAAGAGCCCCCTCTCACTCTATTTTCCCTTTTTTCATGGCCAAATGACTGAAGGACTTTCAACATCTGTAAGTTTTTCTTCACTTTTTCTATTTTTCTCTAATTACAGATTTATTGTTAACCCTGAAGAAGATGTGTATTGACTTTCAGTATGCATTTAAGGGATTTGTTTTGCTGTGTTTCTGCACTGAGGTCTAGCATTCCAACAGCAATATTCTCTTCCATTTTAAACCAGAGCATACAAGCTCATGTCAGATATAAATGTTTTGGTGGATAACAGCCTCATTTTTTAACACTTGAACCAGTAAAATATTCTAAGAGCAAAAGTTCCCAGAATTGATTTTTACCAACAAAAGTCACCAGCCACTGATAACTTGTGAAGCAATTTTAAGCAGTGTGTGCCTGCTCTGTAAATTTAGAATTTTATTTTCATTTATGTTGACTTTATGTTTTTTTTCAGAAAGTTAAATGGGGTCTTCTGGAAACTGGGAGGGAAAGTTGCATGTGTAATACAGGTTTTATTGGGCTGGTTTAGTTCTGAGTTAGATTTCCTATTTGTCTATTTAAAAAAAAAAAAAGGGGGGTTATTTTTGTGACCAAAATCTGTTTAGGTACAAAGGAAGTAGGTTTGCCTCATTTTTCATGACAGAACACACAGTGTGTTAAGGATGGTGTGAAACCAGACACTTTTCCCTTGTGATTGTCTTCTAGTTGATTGAGAAGTTGGAGTTTCTTCTGTTGGAGGCATCACCAGATGAGATCACCCAAAAACAACGAGACCAGTACCAGGAATTTATTCTGCAGTTGCAGGATCTGCTTCATCAGAAGTACAATGATGCTACACAGAACCTGCTCAAAGTGAGTGAGATTTACTGCCTCAAAGTTGTGATATGTGCACTAAAGTTTAACTCCAAGGGTCTTTTAATGGTGGTTGGCTTTATTTCATCCCAAACTGTCACAGAGAGGAGTCTGAGTTTCCAAATCATGTTTATAGCACTCACCAGACTTTGTAATTATTCCAAACTCCTGAAAATCTGAATTTTACAGTGGAAAATCTCATCATTAAGTCAGACAAGGATAAACTACTGGGAAGCTTTGTGAGATTTAGAGATGATGAATACAAGAGGTGCTGGATGAAATTTGTTGACCATACCAGAAAAATGTAGATGTGAAAAGCATCTCATAAGGTTGTCTTGTACACGTTTTTTTAAATACAAGTTCATGGGATTAAAATATTTTTGAAACTAAGATCTTGGGAAAGGTGAAGAGTACTCAAACAAGAAAATGAGATTGTGCTGGAGAATCAGTTTTTTGTGCTGCATGTGTAGGTAGTGGCCTTGCTATGTCATGAATATTAATCCTATATATAAACTATGTTTAGCAAAGGAATGTTAGTGAAACAGTGAACCAGTTGTATGTGCACAGTCAAAACCCCCTGCAAATTAAGAAATGTTGAATTCTTGCTTACTGAATTTAGGATTAAACTCCCAATATAATTATTATTTCACAAGTTTGATGTTGCTTAAATGATAAAATGATCTGTGCAGTGACTCTGCACAGTAGGAGCAGGAGGTAGAAGGGGTAGGAGTCCATTGTTGCTCAGTAAATCCTTTTCTTGTTTGTTTTTTATGATTTATCCTGAGAATTAGGGAAATTGGCAGTACTTGGCTCACAGAATTTATGAAGTCAGAGGAAAAAGAGGAATGTAGCTCAAATTTAGGAGACAGATTTGAGTTTATAACTGTTGTGCTCTAGTAGAAAAATACAACATAGCTGCGCTTGGTCTGGTGTATTTTCATTCTTACATGTATTTTTTAATTTACTCAAGTAAATAAATGTAGGCAAATCAAAGTGAAATAAATAACACATGATTTAATTGGGTTTTTTCTTTGTAGATAGCTAGTATGTATGAAGATTCTGAAACTGGGAATATGCACACAGTCATAAAGAATAAAAATACTACTTTCTGTCTTTGGGTCAATCTGAAGAAGAAAGCAAGGTACAGCACACTAAAATTATTAATTTGAAATGAGGCCTGGCTTTGTTGAATAAACACCAAGAATCAATTTCTCTTCACCTTTTTTTTTTTTGTTGTTGTTGAATAGCATCCCTTCTGCAGACTCTCAGTGCTGGCTGTTGCTAAGGAGTGGTTTAGAGATGTGTAAATTTCTTTCTTAAAATGCAACAGCAGAACCCTGTCACTGCCAGAACGAATTTGGAAGAAAAACAATAAAGCTCATGCAGAGAATTGAAATTCCTCTGGAAGCAGTGTTTCTTGCTGATGTATTTAATGTTTTCTCAGTTGTTCCAGTTGCTTGCAAAGCAGTGAATGATACTTTGTGCTCAGTTAGAGAAAATATTTTAGAGCCCGGGATGCACTGTCATTTCTGAATCTAAGTTTTATGGTTTTATTGGATTATCATCTAAATGGTACACTTTCAAAATGAGATTTTTGAGCAGACATCCTACTCCCACTCCATAAATAAAAGGAATAAATTATTAAAAGGACTTTAGGTTGAGTTTTGTTAAGGTAAGTAGAAGGGTGAGAGCTGAGCAATGTCACACTGACCTGCAGGAAGAGCCCATATGGGTTAAGTGTTACAGCCTTCTGGCCAGCAGAGAGATGCACTTAAAATGTTCAGCCAACAATTAAAAAGCTAAGTCTTGCATTACTAGAAGATTGTTAGAACTTGTGACCAGCTTATCTTATCAAAAAATAAGTATTATTTGAATTACTTTGAAAGGTGCTGAGTGATGTAACACAGCTGTGCAGGGGTTTTCCCAATAAATTACTCAGTTTTACCAGGAATGTAGTTTCTAGAAGAGCTGCTATCTGATCCTGCCTCATTGTCATCCCTTCAAGACTTATTTTTGAAACTTCTGATCCCCTTGATGCAGTTGTGGCTTTGCTGGAGGTTTTTACAGACAGCTGCCAGCACAACATTTCTCAGACAATTCAACAAACCCCAAAAGAGATTTGACCATTTGTGAGGGAACACCAAATGAAGCGCTGCCAATCTTACCGGGGCCTGTTGTTGTTGTCACTGCCCTTCCCAGGTTCAAGAACCACATGTTCCAGGAGGCAGGGCATGGCTTTGACCTGCCCAAATCCCTGGCTCTGAGCAGCGTGGCCGTTCGCGTGCTGCACACTGGCTACGACCACCTGTCTCCCCTATGGGTGCAGTGCCAAGGGCTGCCAAGGCAGCAGGCCTCAGACAGCGAGGAGTTAGCTGAGCAGGAACCAGGAGAAGAGGAGGAGAAAGGCAAGGAAGAACCCAGCCCGCCTGCTGCAGAAGAAATGTGTTCTGAGGGGAGAAAGGTGGGTAAAAAACCTCCTCAAAGGATGCCCTACACTGCTCTCGTCAACTTGAGGCTCAGTCATAGTGTCCTGTGCAGGACAGCCAAATCCTGAAATGTTTTATAAGAAAAGGCAGCTTGTGTCAGCAATGTCATAGATCTTTTCAAAAGGAATAGAAAGATGAAACGTAGAAAGGGATATTGGACAGGGTGTGCAGTTGGCATTTGGTTGGTGGTTTAAGAGTAGGATCAAGCATGAAGTGCCATTGCAAGATATTTCTAGGAATCTCTGGCATATGTACAGATGAATGGATTCTGCTTCTGTAAAACTGACAGCCCCACAAAATCCCTGCAGGAATCCAACTTTAGGAAAATTTCCAGCATGCAGACTAAGATTCAGAGTTCAGCAGGTGTTGGCAGTTTAGGTGCCTGGCTGTTCCATGTGTGTGTGCTGACCCTTTGGTGTTAGAGGCCTTTTCAAATACTATTTCTGGCTGCCTGTGCTCTTCCTCAGCTCTCATCCATGGAACGCATTGGCTTTAGGTGTGGTGGAGGTTGCTTGGTTTTGTGTTGTCTGTACTGCGTTTGGGGTTTTCACTTTGTGTATCACCTGTCGCTTTCAGATAAATGCACTGCGTTCTCTACCTAAAATTTCTGCAGAAATAACTGACAAAACATCAAGTTTTAGGTCTTCTTAGTGTGCTTGGAGCAATTTCACAGAATATTCGGAGTGGAAAGGGACTGACAAACATCCTGGTGTCCAACTCCCAAGTGAATAAATTCTGGGACCATACAGGGATCAAATGGGGATTGAACCTCCCATGGCTTTTCTCCTTTTCAGTCCCCAACATCTTTGTAAGGAATCAGTGCTTGAAATACTACTTCTCTTGGTTCCTTTTTTCTTTTTTTTTATATGACAAATCTTACCTTTTGGCACTTCTCACCTACATTTCTCAGACTTTCTTTAAACTTCTTCATTTTATTCCCTTCTCCTTTTCCAGGTCTTGCGCTCTTTCTCTCAATCCATTTTGTGAGTTTTCCTCTTCCCTCTGAAGGCTCCACTTCTCTCAGCTTCTGCCCTCTCACCTTCCTGTCCTGTTTAAGGAGATGTGTGTTCTTCCCACGAGCTGGCAGAAACAGGCAGGGCACAGAAGGTGCTGTGCCTCCAGAGGAGTCTGCTGTGGCATGGATGAATCCCTGTCTGGGTTGGATATTTGTCTGGAAATCCAGGGAATGTTTCCCAGCATCCTCCTGTCTGGGCTGTGCCTTAAGCTCCCCCACATTCCTGTGTGTAAATACAGTGAAATACAGTGGGAAAGGGAATAAATACCATGGGCCAGGCACAGGTCAAAGCTGCAGGTGGGTTCTGGCACAGTTGCAGTGTTTATTTGGATTCAGCCTTGAATTGCATTTTATTTTGTGCCCTTCTGCTGGCTGTAAAATCAGCAAACCCACAACTTTTGAGAGTACACTCTGCTGAAAAAGTATTGGGTGCTTGTTTGGTACTCAGGGATCTCAAGATGGAATTTGCTGTGGAAATGAAGTAGTTACTTTGTCTCTCTTTATAAATAGAGTTCCAAATTAAAGAGTCCCTTTAATGAAAATGTTCTTACTAGCTAGGTAGAAATTATTTGTCTTAATACCTTGACCCTGTAGCAAGATTGGTACAAATGTTTCTGTATCCCTTCTGCTTGGGCCTCCTTGAAGGAGGTAATACCTTCTTCATTGTGTTTGTCTCTGACTATTGGAAAAATGTCTCTTGCTTTTTGTCAAGGAGAGTGTTGCCTCGCTGAAAGAAAACATTAATAACACAGACGAAATAAAAGAGACAGGGGAGGAAACTGAGAAGAATTCAGACATTTTGGATGTGCCAGCACAAGGTATTTGCGTATTTTTTACATGCAGCACTACAAAAGTACTTAGGCTAAGTATTTTACATGTTAAAAACTGTTCCCTGTGAGGGTGCTGAGGCCCTGGCACAGGTTGCCCAGAGAAGCTGTGGCTGCCCCATCCCTGGCAGTGTCCAAAGCCAGGCTGGATGGGGCTCTGAGCAACCTGGGATAGTGGAAGGTGTCCAGGGGGCTGGAACTGGACTTTAAGGTCCCTTCCAACCCAGGCCATTCTATGATGCATGGAAACACTGCTGTATCTCCATGTGAATGGAACAAAGTTTATAAATACGAGGATGTTTTGATAACACTTGGGTTTTGTTGACATTTCTATTAATGATTATTAATAATGTTAAATGTGGAGAGATAACAGGCCAGGTAGGAAAATGGAGTTTGTCCCCACACTTATTTTTGTTTATTATTTATGCTTGTGTACATGTTTATCATTTTTACATAGATATATGTATTATTATACATATGTTTATGGGTGGACAAACAATCTTTATGAATCTGCCAGGCTCTGGGGAAATTTACTTCCTCAGAAAATGATTCCAATGCATATCATGGTAGGCATTGGTGTAGTATGGGATGTTACTGAGCATTACCTGAATGGATGCTTAAAGTGAGAGGTCCTAATTCTAGGAAACAAAACTGTTTCTCTGTCCCACATAAGTTACAAATTTCTCCAGTGTTGTGGTGCTGTCCTTTGGTTTAAAAAGAGTGAGTTTTCTTGTGGTACTGACTTAAATAAAACAACTGCAAACAACTATTAGCATAATTTAGCTCCACGTTACAGCTTTTTTCTTCTGTTAGAAAAACTAAATCTCACCCCACAACACTTTGGACTGAGCACAGTTCAGAGAACCAGTTGTCAGACTAAACCCTAACAGCAAGGTTTTGAAGAGAATATGAAGAGCTTGGGCCTCATGTGGAGGAATTTGTATTTTATTCCTGTCAGGCTTTGAAAATCCCTACCACAGTATTAGGTGAAGTGGATGTGCACAGATTCCAATTATATGAGTGTTTTCTAGCTTATTCATCTGTTTTAATATGGAAAGAAGGAAAAAACCTGCTTTTTGTGGCGCACTCATGGTTTGCAAAACCCTTCCAGTCACTTTTGAGAATAGCAGTGGAAGGCTGCTCAGTTACCTTAAGTTCAAAACAAGGTAAATAAGTGTTAAAAACCAGAAATGCAGCAACAGGGAAGAGTGACAGTTTCTCTGGGCCTTACCCTTATTGTACCATTGTTAAGGAGATAAATTACCTTGGGACAATAAATAGTTTCTTTAGAAGAGGCTTATATATTTTTGTATTACTATTTTAAAAAACAAGTTGAAGTGGTAGTGTAAGCAACCACTGTAAAATGCAGTGAAACGTTTTTCTGCTAAGTTTGTTGCTCAGAATAACTACAAAAGGACATTATGGTGGTGTGTGATACAGTAGAGTAAAATCTCTGCAGAATGTGACTAAATCTGACATAAAATTGACAGCATTTTCACTTTTTTTTTTTTTTTTTTAAAGCTTGAAGACAATTTATAGAGAGAGTTGTCATTTTTTTATATGGTCTTTCTCAGAGAAAATTTCATAACAATTACAGTAGCTGTTTCTACAGTATTTGAACTTTTTTCTTGATTCCTGTCAACAGTAAATTCTCTCCTCCTGTACCATCCCATGTGTTGTTTTATGTGGCCTGGTTTGGTTTTTTAAAACAAAATATTTATGGCCATTTTTGTCCACAGTGTTTCTGCCTTTGGTTAACGTCTTCCAACTAATTAAACCTTAAGTTCATACATTTGTGATATATACATAATTATACACAGAAAAAAAAAGGAATTATTTTAGTTATCTGAAAATTGTGTTTCATGTTAAATCCCTCTTGCTCTTCATAATTACCATGTCTTTCACCTTCAGCACATGACCTTTTAGTGCCTTATTTTTATATGTCTTTTTATTTGCTTCATTTCTTTTCATACTAATACAATCTTACTAAACCTGTCCAAAACCTACTGTAATATTGTGCTTGTGAAACTCTTCTGTGGGTAATGAGGGACTCATTTTGTCAGTAAATCCTTATTCCTATAGAAATCATTTGGAACTGGCCACAAATGCAAAGGGTCAGCCCCAAACCAAGAAGTTTTTCCTCGCCCAGCTCTCTGCCTTTCCCCACAGTGGTTTCAGTGGTTATTGAAGAGCACCAGCAGATGGGGCTGAAATGCTGCAGAGTGAAGCACTTCCAGCAGAGGTGGGAAATGCCGGTGAGTTTGAGCACCAGGTTAACCCCTGCTGTCTGGTGGATTTTTCAGAAGAGGCTGCCCTGCTGCAGGAAGAGCCAGGAGGCCGAGAAGAGGCACCAGAAGTTGTTGATTTGCAGCAGCTGGTGCCCGTGGGGGGTGTGTACCACATCGATGCCCTGCAGCTGCCACCCCAGGCCCAGAACGTCGGGGACTGGAGCATGGTGGAGGTGAGGCAGGGCAGGGATCAGCCCCTGGTGCCCTGGCACCCTGAGGAGCTGCTCCTGAGCTTTGTCACATGCACTGGACATGACTTCCTGAGCAGAAAATCGATGAGGCATGGTTTACAAATCATCACTTTTTCATGTGTGAAAGGTAAAATCAGGGTGGTACCAAAGATCACTGCTGGTTCAGCTCCAGGCTCTTCAGGCCTGTAATTGCTGTGTTCTGCTTTCCTCAAGTGCTGACCTACCCTGCAGCCTGCAGTGTGAAGCTGGAAACCTTTAATAAGCCAAATTGCCAACAGACCAAACTCAGAGTAGGATTGTGGGCAGGGCAGGAACCCCAGGCTGTTCTCTGCCAGCCCCCTGTGACCTCTCCTTCCCGCTGCTCCTGCTTCCTGGGGCTGTGGCTCTGTTAGCAGTGGCTGTGCCCACACTGTGGCAGTGCCTTGAGGGTGCCTGCAGCAGCATAGGAAGGGTTCCAAGGCTGTGTGGTAGCTACTCTTTCTGCTGCCTTCAAAGTTGTAGTTGGAAATGTGCAATATTAGCAAACCATTTAAAATGGTGCATTGAAAACTTTGCAGTGCCTAGATAACTCAAAAGAAAAAAACCCCTGCAGTTTCTGATAAACCCCTTATCTGTTCTTTTCCCCTCTTGCCAAAGCTGCTGGATGTTGGACTGGAGGTGTATCCATATTCCTCAGGAGAGGCTGAAGATGGCACACAGGCAGCAGTTCAGATAACCCTGAGGCTCCCTGATAATGTGATTTATTTTAAAGTGCCTGTGGTAGCCCGATGGGATCCTGCAGGTATGAACTTAGAGGACATAAATTTATTTTAAATTTCAATAGTGGAATTTATACCTAGGTTGGACTTTTTTTATAACCCAGCTGTAAAGATAAGGGCCAGTTTGGAGCCCAGAAATAGTTGGGGGACTTCAGTGTTAAGTGATTTGGGGATTTAAATTTTTTTTATTACTACTTTGGTTTATTTTACTTCAGCATTACTGGCAGAAGCCTTCCATGTACATCATTGTATCTTTCCATCCTCTTTGTCCAGGCCAGCAGTGGAGAACTGATGGCATCAGCAACATAACCTGTGAAGCAGAAGAAAAGACCATCACCTTTAGGATGGGTGCCTTTTATACAGTAGCCCTTCTCCAGGATGCTCACCTGAACCTGCCCTATCAGGCCTGGGAATTCCACCCTACTGGTGTGGATGAAGGACTCTTCACACTTACTGCAGTCTTTGCAACCATTCAGATACAAATTAAGGTACTGTCAGTAATTTTTTAGATCAAAGATTTGCTGTTAAAAAAACCCATAATTATTACTGTGCTCCTGATTAAGAATTTGGGATGCTTCCACAAAAGCAATTTGAACCTCTCTTCCTTTCCAAGCACTGCACTGGTTATTTAATTTCAGTTACTTACTATGAGAAATCATCTGTGCATTTGCTCTGAAAAGTTTCAGTCAGTGCTTTGCTGCTGGTGGTGCATTCAAGCCTGTTGCACCTTCTAGAGACCTGAAAATTGTTCCTCTCTCCTCCCAACTCTACCAAGAGAAATTAAAGCATTTCCAGCAGCCTACTACTAATGTTCCTTGTTTCTTCTCAAAGTTCAAGCTGCTCTTGATTATCCATCTGGTCTTTGGCGTACAAATCAGTACTCCACTGTCATTTCTGAGTTCCTACAAAAAGCTGGCTTTCTTCAGGATCTGTAAATGAAACGTCACAGCCCAGAGTAGCAGATGATGGGGGAAATACCTAGCATAGCAAAAATATCAATATTTGAAGCCTAGACCAGAAAGGAGCTTTCATGACCAGTAAGTTGCTGTCACTGGTTTGTACAACAGGATAATCAGTGTATGTTGTCTTCAGTAGTGGTGGAAGAGGAGGAGGTACTTTCCCACATCACAGGAAAATGGATGAGTCCTTTTGCCCTCAGAGAAGCTTTGAAAAGAGCTGGAGTGAACATTTTCCCAGCAGAGTACTCTCCCAAGTATGTCCCTGTGCCCAGGAAGGTGAGTGCCAGAGAGTTTCCTGGTGGTTTCTTTCCCCCATTTTTCACTCAGGTCACCCTTTGCCACACTGGGACCTGCTGTGCTGCCAGCTGAGCCAGGGACTGGAGTCCAGCAGGCTCTGACAATGCTGGAACACAGGGAAATGGAGTGAGAGCTGTTGTGTCTGATTTGTACTTGTGCACTGCAGGCTGCCCTGGCAGAAGGGAAGGCCTATGAACAGATGGCTCTGCTTGCAGCCGCTTTTGCTTTTGCTCACAGCAAGTGGAACGGAGAAGCAGGGCCTGAGCGAGTCGTGTTCAAGGTTTGTGGAGTCAGACCAAACTTCCAGAGCAGACCAGCACTGACCCCCCTTCCCCAGTTAGACAGAAACCATAAACTCACCCGTGGCTGCAGCCCCTGCCTCAGTTCAGAGTCACAGAATGCACCTGAGAGAGCTCCCAGAGGACACAAGTCTCAGCAGCAAAGACACTTGCTAAGGAAAATGGAACTGATAAGTCACCAAGGGAGGCTTTAGCCAGAGCTGGGGTGAAGAGCTTCATGCTCTTCAGAGGCCCCTTGAAAATCAGCAATCTGCTCTGCGAGCTTTTTAAGGAACAGCTGGGACTTCCTGCCTGTAGGGTTTCTTTTGCTCCCTATTGCAAAGGGAGAATAAGCACCCTCAGTGTTGATTTGTCTCCACCTGTGAACCAAAACACATAGTTAAAACTTCTCCCAGCAAGCCAAACACTCCCACATGTGGCTGGAGAAAGGTAACACACCCCACTGCTGAAAGCTGGAGTGGCTGTCTCACTCTCAGGTTAAATACATGTGACACACAAATGTTAGAATTTGTACTCTGACAGTGGCACAGGCTTCATCTCACTGTGCATTTTTTCCTGCAACAGGTAAGTGAATATCTTGCAGCAGGTTCTACCAAAGACAACAACTGGTCTCTTTACATGTTCAGTGGTGAGAAAGTACAAAACCTCAAGCTCACTGAAAGCAGTGAAACTTTTTCTGAAGAACTGGCAGAAGAGTCTGAATTTCACTCCACACTCTACCATATGGTCAAGGATTCTTCCAGCAATGAAGCCATGGATAAAGTGGAAAGAGCTGGCTTCCTGTTTATTGATTGTGTGTATCAGCTGCTCATTGCTACCAGAGTTTTAGCATACTCTTAGATACTGGATACTTTCCTTCAAAACTTTATTATCAAAAGCTTTCAATAAAGTTACATTTCAAATCCTAAATCCTTTTCTATTCAAATCATTGAAACAAGTTCTAAAATGCAAACATTTTATCTTTGAGCAAAATAAATTCTTTATTCAGTTGTGGCTAGACCACCTTGACATGTTTTATAGAACAAAATTGCTGTTCTATTGTAAACCTCAACAGAACTGAGACCTTCTAGCTGCTTTTAAAGATGACTTTTGTCAGAATTGGAAAAAAAAAAAAAAAAAAAAAAAGGCGAGCTGCCTACCCGTCCCCACAGCCCAAGCCACAGCACTTGGTCCCAGGGTGGCTGTCTCTGTGGTTATGGTGGGATCTGACCCCTGAATCCAAGGATCCTTTCTCTGCAGGCACCCAGGCTCCAGCACAGCTCCCCCATGCGCTGCTGTGGCTGTGCCACCATCTTTTGCAGGAATTTTCTGGAAGTTCTCCCTTGGTGGGGTTGTCACCTACCTCCATGGCTGGAGAGGGCGAGTGGTTCCTGCCAAACACCAGGAGCTGCTGATGGACCTTCTTCCTACGACACCCTTCTGCTGTCAGGACAAATCACAGTGGCTGTGTTTCTGTGGTGGGGACCAGAGGGCCAAAGCTGGTTTCATCTTACCTGGAGAGTCTTGTGCCAGGGAGATGAGGAAGAAGCTTAGATCACCCTCCATCTGGCTATCCTGCTGAGGGAAATTAAGGCAAAAGGGAGGAAACCCAACCAGGCACCTGCTGTGTGAGTAGCTGGTCACCACATCTCACCTCACTTTTCCTCTGGAACTCCTCTGTGCAGGTCTCCTGGTTGTGACCATCACAGCGCAGGGATCAGTGCACCTCTGCACAGTGGGAAGGGCTGTGAGGAATCAGGACATGAGCCTTGCTGTTGCAGGTTTTGTAGAGGCTCAGGCAGAAGTAATTCCTTGTTACATTCATTTTATTTCCGTGACTATGACCATGAGATTTTTTTTTTAGAAATTCTTTTTTAGTGAAAACTTGGATTTTTTTTTTATTATTCATACAACATGAATACTCTCATGCAAACAGTATGATATGATCCCTAAAGTATCTTCAGGGATACAAAGTATCCTGGATACTTTTTTGGTATAGCTTCCTTGCATTCCCCCAGTCTGAATTTCAGAGCTCATTCTGGAGATCTTTTATCTATGGCTCTGGTCCCTGCTTCATCCCTAGGGAAGGGATCTCTGCCTCTCCCTCTCCTGTACCAGTGGAGGAGGAAGACTGCAAGCAATTTGGGAAATGGGTGTAATTCATCCTGTGCACACAGTGAAGGAGAGAATGAGGAAAAACAGAGCAACAAAAAACCCCAAACCCCATCAGAAGCTGATGTCACAAATTGTTACAAATGAGGAACCCTGAGAGGTGACAGTCTTACAACCTCCTTATCCTCCCCTGCCCTAACTTAAGCATCTGCATCCATCCTCAGATGTCTGAGGAGCCCAGACACTGGAGGAGCATCTCTTCTGCAAGTCTGGATGCTGTTTGTGTATCACAGCTCCAAGAAGTTGATTTTAATCATTGATTATTTGTAGTAAATTTATGTATACACTCAAATGAAGAATGCTGTGAAAGCCAAAAATTGCTACCTGTAATTAGGGAAAACCAAAGCATGCCTTGAGCACTACATTTTTTTTGTTGCATTACTAAAATCATGTCTATAGGGTGGGAAAAGAGGTAGGAAAGCAAATATTTTATTGCAAATATGTACTATTAGGCAGAAAAAATGCTCATCTCGGAACTCTCTTAAAAAAAAAAAGGTAATTTTTTGATGAATCAATTTAATCAATAAATCTAAAATCAAAAGCCACAAGAATAGGTTATCAGAAGTGGGAATTAGATATGAGGCAGGTAGAAATTAAATTTCAAATACAGCTACACTGTTAACTGCATTTAACACAGTATTTCAGTTCAGTAGTTTATTTTCTACCCCAACTTTAGTGTTTAGATCTCTAAATCACTACAGCAATTTAATAAGTAAGCAAGTTTGACTACCTGAAACTAAAAGGTAATTTTACCGGACCACAGTATACACAAAATACAAATGACAGTGTTTAGAAAGCTGGATACTGATGATAACACACAGAAATTGAATTCAAAACTGAGTTTATAGCAATTTTTTTTAATTAGATATCAGCAGTTTACAAATTTGAATTAAGAAAATTACAGAACAGAATTAACTTGAATTCATTCTTGGTTGTAAAGTCTTTTCTTTAAGGTCATAATAATTTTTTGCAGGATGTCATCAGCAATAAATTCTAGACTGTCTAAAACACAGCCCCACTATTTCCTTATTCAGTAATTGATAATTTATCAAAAATCTAAGATTGTACTAAACATTTTAACAAGTATTTAATTAACTACTCTATTAGGCCCTTAGTATATTTCAAGTTTTTTTTTTTTCAATTTTTACACAATACAGAATTTTTAAAAGCACTTAAGGATTCTATATTGCTTTTTTTTTTTTTTTTTTTTGTAATTTTCAAAACTAGGAATAAATAGACTGTTCCCACAACAAGATGAAATCCACTATTCAGTATTACCACATCTTGACTTCTCCACACTTGACATCTAAGCACAGAACCTTCTAGCTGGAATTCTGTTTTGAACCACTAATTCCCCACCATCTTAATGCACATCAATTTATGACTTCAAGAGCTTTTACTTTCTGGCAAGTACAGGTTTAATTTAAATGTGTGTTTTGCTGCGGTCTACTAAACACCACCACCTCCTTTCTCCTTCCTGCCTCTCAGACTGAGCCAGTAATAAAATAAAGCTCCCAGCTTATCTAACAATAAGGTTGTTAAGAAATAAGGACTGGAAAGGAAGAAAAAAGAAAAAGTATATGCAATGTAACAAGTTGCTGCAAGATTTCTGCTCTGTTAAGATGAAACAGCACTAGGAAGAGGCTGAGTCAGAAATCTGCACTCAGATTTAAGGCAACCTTCATTTGAATTTCAATGAAACTTCAGCAGAGTGATTACTTGTGTGCCTGAAGAGGAATCCTCCTTAAGCTTCAGTTAGGAACCATATCGATCCTAGAAAAGTAAAAACAAATAACAAACCAGCTATGTGTGGGTTTTCCATGGAAATAAATCAGTTTCATTTCCATTTGTGCAATAAACAGCAGTTGAATTCTTCAAGACGGTCATAAAACTGACCAGTGCTTCCAAGAACTGGAGTTTAGGGCTGAATTTCAGGATAATCAGCCCGATTTTCAAACACCTGAGAACTCCCAATGACCTCATACAGGAATTGCCCAGTGACTGGAGCACAAAACATGCAGGCCACTGAGGCCAGGATGGCTTATTTCGTGTAAAAACATGATCAAAAGTCAATGGAAGAGCCAAGACAAGAGTTGGGCTGGATGATCACTGCAGATCCCTTCCAACCAAATTACTCCATTCTGAGTTAAGAACTGTGATGAGTTTAAGGATAGAGTGACAACAAGTAACTTTCATTATGGGATTTTTTTTGTTTAAATTTTAAGAAAAAAGATATCCTGGTGAAGGTGAGCTAGCAGATACAGATTTATTCTTTAAATGTAAAAATTTACTGTCTACTTTGAGTGGTCTATAAAGCTCAAAACCAAATTCATTCTTTTCTCCCTAAAGATAATTCAGTGGCAGTATCCATGATACTGAATCCCTACAGAAAGACTTCAACTGATGGTTAATAGATTGTGACACTTTGACTCACCTGTATAGATGTCATGACTCCATTAGCAAGGACAGAAAGTTTTCCAGCCACAGATTTCACTCCTTGTTTAAACTGAGCTATATCAGGAGCTGAAGGCAAGACATTGGTAATATTGTAGCTTCCTAAAAGGAGAACACACACGTAGAGGAAACAGGATTTTATATTAAAATCAACCTTTTGTTTTTCTCCCTGAAGTACAATGCATGACTAGCAGCACTTGCATCTCTAGACAGAGATCTCAATGTCTTAAATGCATCTTCCTTTGGATTATTTTCAGGTTTTCATAATTCCACCCAAGAGTGCCATCCTCTACACTCTGTATCCCCAGATAAGCAATTCATGTTTGGATAGTAGATGACTTATTCTGTACTTCCAGTCTGTGACAATGTTGTTTTGTATCCTCAACAGCTATCATCCCCTTGCAATTTAAAGAAGAATACACTTCAGAGGTGTCTGAAGTGATGAACCCTATTTGTGTGCCTGCTGAGGGGTGATTTCCATGCCGTATAAACATATATATTTTGCCTTACTCCATCTGAGGCTTGGAAAAATCCATAGAAATTACAGTAAATATAAATAAATTATGTTTTAAAACTCCAGAACAATGCTGGGAATCCTGCCTTCCTTAAAGCCAATATATTTTGGATAGAATTAGCTCTGCTGTTATTATGGAAGGTGCAGGTCTGTGGCAATTGAGAATTCTGAGAAATATTTCTTTCATATTTCTTTACATGTTTAAGGGATTTTAAAACCTCTGATAAACACTGTTTTTAACATCGGTTCATGGAAAAAAGGGCTTTTTAGGCTCCACAATAAAGCAGAACTTTCAAGAGTGTGTATTAGTAGCACAGTGTGTAGTGTATCACAGGGTGAGAATTTTAGATATATGGGGTTTTTAGGATGGCAGGCAGCTGAAGACAAGATGGAGGATTCTACATGGCTTCTGGGCTTCCTCCTTCTTCCTTATCTGCCCCATTTTCTGCTGTGGAGAGGGCACGTTATGGTTGGCTTAGAGTAGAGTCTAACTTTCTAACATGGATAATAGTTATTGGAGATTTTGTATAAATATTGCTTACGTGAGTTCTAATATAAAAGTACACACCACCCTGTGTGTGTGGGATTGTGCCTGGGGTTTTGTGCCTTGGACTGACCTGCAGTGCAGAACTCTGCTGGTCAGGAGAAAGAATGTTAGAGATAAGAAATAATACACAATTAATGAAACATCAGAAGAGACAGCTCACAATCAGTTCTTCAAACTCTGGCTGGGGAGAAAAAAGATCTGAACATTCTCGGGTTTTTCAGTGCAGCCGTGGTGATAAACAGAGAAAAAAATATTTTTATAAAACCCGAGACAGGTCTAAAGGTAAAAAAAATCAAAGATAATTAATTAACTACTCTAACTGGATTCTAAACTAACTCCATGATAAATATTAACATGCTAACAATTACCATCACTCACTTCATTGCTGAAAATAATTACTGGCATGCCTTAATATCCAATACGGGATACTGTCAAAGGCCCAAATCCAAGTTAACCAGAATCACAGAACCATGATCAGAGTCAAACAAGAATGGCCTGGAAAGAACCTGAAAGATCATCCCATTCCAAGCCCTGTCATGGGCAGGGACACCTTCCACTATCCCAGGGTGTTCCCCAAGCCCTATCCAACCTGGCCTTGGACACTGCCAGGCATCCAAGGCCAGCCACAGCTTCTCTGGGTAACCTATGCCAGGGCCTCAGCACCCTCACAGGGAACAATTTGTTCGCAGTACCAAATCTAACTCTGCTCTCTGTCAGTGTGAAGCCATTCCCCCTTGTCCTGTCACTCCAGGCCCTTGTCAAGAGTCTCTCTCCATCTTTCCTGTGGGTTCCCTTCAGGTACTGGAAAGCCACAATGAGGTCACCCCAAAGATCTCAGGAATAAATGGGGCTCCAGGGAGTAACCATCCCAAGGCAGACCATTTTCCAATTGGAGACTCCCTTTAGTCTTTTGAATGGGTTGGAGAAGGAAGAGACAGAAAGAGAGGGAACCTGTAGCTCCTCTGTCCTGGGAAGTTGAAGGCACCTGCCTCCTTAGCAAGATGAGACAGACAACCCTGGAGATGATTTGTTCTACCTAAGAGGCTGGTTTGTAGCACAGATGCTTTGTAACATCCACAGAATTCCCACTCCAAACCTTCAACCCAGCATGGGTTTACAGATACTACAGATCCTCTTTATAGATTATCTTCAAGATTTCCCTCAGACAGCCCTGTTTCTGAGCTGTAATTTGGACTTCCTTACAATCTGTTCTACTCATCAAATGCTTCAGGCATTTTTGTTACTAAAATCAGTCACAGAAATAAAATCAGCAGATACAAATAACCTGAGAAGCTCTAACCACTTCTCAGCCACAAGAACTCCCTCATCATTTGCTGGTTAAGTTTGGTTGGCCTGAAAAAGTTCTTGTAAACAAGGCAGGAAAGCAACTCCTTTTCTTGTGGTTTCCTTCCAAATCAGCCACTTGACTTTCACAAGCACCAGCTCTGAAATAATCCAAAAAGACCTTTTCTTGCAGCCCCCTCTTTGGTTAAAAGCCCCCCCCTACAGCATTCTGTACAAAAGCAAGGAGCCCCACACTGTTCTACCCTGGCACCTCATCAGTGCTCATAAAAACAACCTTAGATGCAAAGGATGTTTTATCCCAGTAAGGACTCCAGAACTACAGTGGTGTTTTTGTTGACAGTATCCTGATGACATTTGTTTTATGGAACTAATGATAGTCTGGGCATTAATTCCACACCAGACAAACTGCCAGTGCAGTAGCATTTCTCCAAGAAGGACCACCCCTCAGTTTTTGGGGTGAGGGGTGTAGCAGAGACATGCAGGAAAGGAAGTTTCTGTACATTTAATATAATGTGAATTTATGACACCATATTGCAAATGCTCTTTGAAGTGGCAAAAGCAACTTACTGTGATTTCTGCTTGGTATTTTCTTTCCTCCTTAATCTTTTTTTCACGTTTCTAATTCCTAAGCTGCCGTTTTACTTAAGCAAATGGTAACAAGTTATTTCTCTGCTAGTCAGTGTATTCAAACTTGCTTTCAAGTCACATGTTCTGGGGTTTTTCCCTCCTACTTTTCCAAAGTAAAATCAAATGCTGCACACTGTTTGTTTTTTCCAGCCTATTTGAGTAAGTATTCACAGATTTCAAGTTCTTCACTAACTCTTCTTTTTCCAATTTCTTCAAAAGTTAAGGACTGAAATTCAAATGATTAAGCCTATAGAATGTTCCAGTATTTGCCACCTTTTCCACTGCACATTATTGTACAATCCAAGAAATGTTGGAAAGAGACATTTTCAATACCCTAAGGGGCTTCTTTTCCCTCAATCAAATCTTTCTCCCTTTCTGATTTGATGAACTACACTATCCAATGTGAGGTGTTCCAACAAATCTTTGAAACACACAATCCAAGTGAAGATCTTCCTTAATAATTTTGCAAGGCCAGAGGCAGAAGCAAATATCCCACTCAATGGATATGCCATGCAACAGATTACATGGGAATTTCAAGTCCACTAACATTTTATAAATGATTTTTCCTAGATCCAGTATTATTATGACAGCTAATGAGCTACTTATGGTAACTGATCAAAAAAACTACCTGAGAGACCATTTAGGTGTTACCTCATTGGAAAATATTACAGTTTTCCTTTGATAAATGCTATTTACAAAATAGTCTGTTATTTGCAACACCCCCCCAGTATAAAATACTAAACTTACAGAATCCAAAATGGAGAACTTGAAATTTTAGGAGTTAATTTCTAAACAATGACTACACCTGCCATGCCTGTTTGAGCTATGAGCATTTTGCTTGCAGAACAAGTGATGATTGCAATTAGAAGCAGAGTCAGGGCCTGCATTCCCCACAAGCCCCAGTTTCTCACTCTGTTTGATATGGACCTGTTGGTTGTTTTCTCTGGTCTTCAAACAAGTCAGCTGAACTTATGGATGTGCTTCCAGAAAGCCTTTCCAGCCGAGCCCTTGCTTCATACTGGAAAAGAATTGAGAATAAAAAGGATTTTATCAGCTTGCTGCCACCTTTTGAGGTCATGTCAGATAATCTGAGAGACATATAGAACTGAAGTGGACCACACTGAAAGTCATGCCCATTTCAGTTTTCACATCATTTACACTGAGTTTGCCATAATCTCATTTCTGAGTTACCCAAGAGTGACATTTATTACTGCAACCCCAAAGGTCCCACTTGCTGTTAGCTACCCTACAACTGCTGCAACCATTAAAAACAACAACTGAAAAACGTGAAACAGAGGGGAGAGCACTGCAGTTAACATCCTGCTGACCTTTCCAACTACATGACACTTTTAAAATAACTTTTTCCAAGCTCCCTGCAAACAGTAATTATATTTTTAATTAGTTAGTTATGTTAAAATGTTAGTTTTTTGTTAAAAATCTGTACCGTGCCTCCAAAATGCAGCACAATTCTGATCTCTTTTTTCTAGGCTGATTCAACTCCATGCAATCCACTGAGTAATTTATTTACTTGGTTAGCTTTACAACATTAGTGATGTTTTCATGTAACAAATACACAGCAGGAAGATGTTTCAGCAGTGGTCTGTTGGCATCAGTTTGGGTATGCAGAACAAATTAAGTCTGATTCTATCAAAAATCAGGAGTGCTGAATCATAGTCTACCACTTCTGTCAGGAAAGAATGATGGAGGGACAGTCCTACATGCAACTGCAATTCCTTAAAATTAAATTCTAAATGATCAGAAATTTGTGCATTTCTATCCAACATATAATCAGGGGGACATAACTCTGTCAGGTCACTAATTCTACCTATTTTAACTATTTATTGCCTGCTCTTTTACTCACAAGAATACCACTTTTAAAGTCAAAGAATATTTTAACATTTAAAAATACTTATGACTGTTTTCTGCTTACATCAGCCTGATCTTGCCTTCCAAAGTACATGTCTGATGAAATGGCTTTGACATTGCCAAACTTTTTCTGTGCCTCATCTGTGTTTGCAGAAGGTTCATATTCAGGCTTACGCCGAGATGCAGGCCTGGAAGGAAAATAAACTCCATCAGGGAAAGAAACCTCATCCACATCGTGTCAGAATGAAAGGAATAAAACCAGAAGCACTGAAGTGCTCAAAGTGTATTCTACAGGTAAATGAAAAATATGACTTAAAGTAGAAAGAAGAGAGGCAGAAAACATCAACTAATCACATAACCCTCCTCCATTCTTGTATTTTCTACTTGGTTACAAAGATAAAAATACAGTTGTCATAGAGAAAAGCTATTTTTTATCATCACAATCAGACCTGTTGTTTGTGTCTACAGTACCTTCATCCTCAGAACTGAGTACCACAAATTTTAACTCATTTGCTAACAAGGCTTCCTTTGATTCATCACACAATCAACAGAGCAGGTATGTGCTCAGAACAGGGCAAATATTTGAGTTTCTCCCCACATCTTTTGTCTACTTTCTCTTTTGCTGAAAGTGTTTGGGAATTACCTCCATGCACTGAACAGCTCTGAGCACAACAGACAGTGCTTAAAATATAAGGAATAAATTCAGCTTACAAAAGAAATTCAGTCTGAATTGCTGATAGAAGTTCTGGCCAAATTCTCCTTCTACAGAATGAAGAAAATTCCACCACTGTGACCAGGACTCAAATCACATTAAAACTTGGGCTTTCTGGACAAAAATAAGTTTGGTTTTCTTGGTATACCTGTCTGAAAATCCTGTGCTTTTTGAAGTTAACAATATATCAATGTCTTTACTATTATTTTCTTTCTTCCAAAAAGCATCTGAATTGTCATCCCATTTAGAGAAAGTGCTGCTCCTCAAATCTGAAGAATCATAGTACCTAGAATAAAAGAAAGAAAAATCTATTGAAAAGTCAGAAATTTGTTATTCGTTGAAAAGTGGGAATATATCTATTTGTTGTTAGATAATGACTGCTATAAGTATTCACTAGCAAGCACATTTTCACAAAATTACAGTTGTAAGTAATTTGGATTTCACAATACTGCTTTAGAAACTTTGTACAGTTGAATCCAACAGCTCAGAACAATCAGGAAAGCCTTTATTTCTAATTCTGTATTTTTTTTTAATCCAACTATTAAGAACTTGTGAGTTTTGCAGCACATTTTATTAAAATTAAATGCTAAAAACGTGTTGCTTGAAAGTGAGTCTGAATTTAACAAGGCAACCTTCTCTTGCAAATGAAAACTGTGGAAATCACAAAGAAAAGGAAAAAAAAATGAAGCACGTTCGTCAATTCTGGTACGTGATTTGATCTTTTCCCCTTTTGATTAGCTATATATATATATCTCAGCATATGTGGAAAAAATCCCTAAACCACCAAATTAAAATGCCGAAGACTAAGATTTTGTGCTTGAAGAAATTTACCTGAAGTTTGGCTATGGCCAGGATGGGGAGAAAGATGATCAAAATGACAGGGGGATAGGAGAATGGACCATTTAGTAGAACAAGATAGGATATTAAAGTATGCACTTGCAATTTGTGAAAAATACTCTTAAATAAGAAAGTTCTCCATGTTCAGGCCACTTGTTTTTGCAGTTTATGAGAAATGTGACACCTGCAACAGCAACGTCTCAGCACTGACCATGGAAAACATGAGGGACAGAACTGGAATGAACTTCTACAAAAGCAGGAGCCTCTCCTGACAGACAAAAAGAAATCACAGCAATTTTTTTAAATTTCTATGTAATTTTTTTTTATAATTTCTATATAATCACAGCAATATTATAAATTTCATAATAACAATCAAGGTGTTTTTAAGATTTGAAGCTTCCCAGTCTCACAATGGCCACCAAAACCATGGCATTGGGCAGGGCCTGCATGAGCTCATTTCAGTAAAAGTATTTATTTCCTCTAATCTTCCCTCTCAGATTTTTGTAGCTTTGCAAAATACTTCTTCACTGTTTGGAGTGGGGGAGAGAAAGAAAAACTGCATTTAACAGAAAACAAAATTTTACATTGTGACGTTAATAAAGATTTTATTAATTGTAGCAAAAGCAAAACATCAAAATTCGGGTTATCAGAGGCTTCAATTTTATGTCTAAACCTTCAGACCTTTAGCTTGCTCAATTCACTTATCAGCACTCTAATATCCAGTATGATTATTTTGCTTTTGGGCATATACTAAAATGACAAAAACTAAAACTACTTGGTCTCTATTTCAAAGTCATATCATGAAATAAAGCGTAATAATACCCTTAACAAGTCCAAATCTGACTGTTCTTTCTTTAAAGAGAATGAACTTGTGTACCAACTCCAATTAGATCCTCCCAGCTCAAACCAGAACAGTAAGAGCAGGGAACAGCCAGGTTACAATTTATCCTCTAATCACTGAACCACAACACATTAAAAAGCCTCCTCCATAATTCATCCTTTGCCTGCTGGTAGCTGATGAATAAGTTGAGAGTAGTAAGAGCTCTTTCCAGGGAATGAACAAGGCAAGCACTGAAATGCTGTGTTTTATTTCACAAGACTGCTGCCACTTGCCTTGGACCCAAATTTGTATTTCTGCTGCAGTGAGTGCACTAAAAAATACTGACACAAAGGCCTTTGTGCTTTTATTTGCCTGTCTACAAGCAATTAGGTACAATTTCTCACGCTGCTGTGGCATGGATCCAATAAAGGTGGTTTATGAAACCAACATTTGTTTATATCTCTCAGTCCAGAAACAGCTGGTTCACTGCAATTAGTTCTTGTAAGATTTAAATATTTTTCTTCTCCCAAGAGTAATATTTTATAGTGTGCATTGTATTCATCCTCTGATAACAAATGCTTCAATTATTTTTTGCTTACATTTTATGTTCAGATACATAAAAGTCTCTGAAATAAGACTGCAGACATCCACACAACACGCCCAGCACGATACCTCAAAAAGATTGAAGTTTTTGCATTTGGCTTGCAGAGAATGATGCAACTGGAGTACATCTAATATCAGATTTCAATGCTTGTTTAGTTTGAAGACAATAGCACAAGAAATAAAAAAGGAATGAACACAAGTCAGTCTGACAAAAAATTCACTGGATTTGGAAACAGCAAATAAAGGTTTATTTAATGGCAATTGTCTATGCAAGCAGAGAGTAGACCCTGGACAAGATGAAAACTACAAACACATAGTTCAGACCACTTTCCCAACAAAGTTACCTCCCCTCCTTCACAAATCCATCAGTCACTGAGGCAAAGTCAACTTTTCCACAACTCTTCTGGTTCAGATGTCCCCTGAGAACATGCTGTGTGTGTACACACGTTCAAACTGCCTTCATCTCAGCTTGCAAAAATACTGTAAGTACTATTATGGAACTTGCAAAATTATTATGGCCCATCCAAAATCAAGCTTACAGAATACCTGGAGCTAGAAGAGAAGTAAGAGTCTTCCACATCATCCATGTACTTCTTTGGCTTGGCGATTGTCGGTGTTTCCTGCTCTATTGTTTGCATATCTGAGGCGACTGAGTGAGAAATGACACTGGGGACAGGAAAAAAACAGCATGTAAAGAGATAACAAAACTCACACCCTAAAAGAAAAAGAAGAAACCAAAGCCCAAATCTAGTTTCTGAAGCTTGTTGAGAAAGCCCAAGCTATACAAATATTTTAAGGAAAGAGGAATGAAAATAAAGAAAACCCTTGGAAAACTGTCATTCTCTCAAGTAGGGACAGGACTTCTGAACACAAAGCCCATTCTGACAGATGGAAAACACAATCTAGGTTGACCTCTGTCTGGCAGGTTAGAACTTAAATCCATCAGAAGCTTCCCCTTGACAAAAAGGAGATTTTTTTGCTGATATTGCTCAAGTTTCCATAACACGTTCTAGTCTATTTCTTCATTTCCTGAGTAAAATGAGGGATAAGTGCATAAAACCACAGAGCATTTCAAATACAGTTTCCAGAAGATTACATACCTCCTGTTACTGCCCAATCCCATGCCAAGCCTCTCCAGTTCTGCTTTCTTCTTACCAGAGAGGTTTAAGGTTTCTTCTCTTGCTTTAATATCAAGATCTCTGTAGGCCAACCTTAAAGATGACACACTGAAAAAAAAACAGTTACCAGAGAAATGTCCAATGTTAGGCTGAATGATCATCCCAGGAATATCAGTAGAACATAAACAATACTTATTGGAGCACTGTATTTTCTAATGTCTTCCCTTAAGGCACATCTGGGCCCAACTAAGTCTCCATCCCTCACCTCTAAACCATCTTAATATTTTCCAGTCACACCAATGCAGCAGAGACTGAGGTTTTTCATTTTGATTACAGAATTGCAGAAATACTGCTTAAATTTGTCAGGCCAAAAGGGATAAAATTTTTATTGATCTTAATGAGCAATCAGCAATATTTTAATTCCTAAGTCTCAACTGGCATGAAATTAAAAAAAAAAAAACTATCAGAAGAAAGGCAAATGAGATATAGGATGTTGCTGGTAGACATGCTACAAAGCAGAAAGGAATAACTGGTAACATCTACCCAGCACTTTAAGCTGTAAGACCAGCAGCCCTTCTCAGGAAATCTGTTTTATTAGCATCAAAATCTTATTTGCTGTTGATTTAAACAAATGGAAATACTGATCAAGTTTCAAAAAAGTAATTTTAGCTATCTATTTTTGTCAGTGCACAGCAGAAGGAAATCGTGTACAAATTTAAAATCACATTTAAAGTTTCAAGTCTCAGAACTCTTTCTCCTTCTAAGTACTGAACTACAAAAGAATCACTTCCACTCCTGCCACATAACAAATTCATATTGAATTAATTTAGTAAAGCTTATTACTCAAGCTTTTAAAATTAAAGCCACCACACAAATTAGTTGGAAGCAAATGCAGTTTTAGCAGAGTTCACCCTTCATTTCATTTCAGTATCTGCTGCCACCTACAGTAAAAATTCCCAAATGATAACTTCAGGGAAATACAGTTTTCTTGCCTTCACTGGGACTGGATCCATAAACTCAGTGTATGTGCATTCCTTGTGTTTGCAAGCATTTTTAGAGGGTTTTGGCTACTGTAGAAAGGTTGCAGAACTTTTATTAAAAGTTGGCTTGGATCTTTAGATTTATACATATCTGACACAAAACCCAAGACACTACTTGGGACTTTCTTCCAAACTAAATCATACAATCAAAGACAATATTGATTTAGAATAATAATGCATGAACAATCCTTTTTTTGATTACTTAGTTGTTGCTTCAGAGTCTCTTGACTGTTAAGTTTTTGGTAATCACCAAGAACCATGACGTTGCAGTTAAAACACTTCAGAAGATCCCCTTGTGATTGCCATTTTTAATGCAACCAAAACATTTCTGCAAGGACAACATAAAAGTGAGCAAAAGGAATGGGGAGGAGATTACAGACCAAAGACCTTGGTATAAGCAAAAGTGATCCTGTAATTATGTAATAATTCAGAAAACTTCCTAAAAGGTTATAGGAAGGATTTTCTAGCACCTGACAGGATGTTAAGCTCTAACAGTGAAACTCTACTAACTAATTAGACTACTAACTACTTAGTAGTCTAATTTTGATGGCAATTAATGAAATATTAAAACCCAAAAGCACATAGCAAAGGAATGTGGAAGGAATCAGGAACAGCACCCTCTGAGCTTTATTAACTGAGCATTTATTAACTGCAGTGGACCAACAGATTCAAGGCCTCAGAGAGATTTATTCAACAGGTTTTGGTGAAAATGAAGGTAGTTCTAGTATAAATCAGCTAAAAACTTCCTCTGCTCTTACCCAGTAAGTACAAGTTAAGCTGAATATTCCCTATGCTCTTAGAAAGATTATTTTCAATAGTAATGAGCTCACTACACCAAACCAAAATAAACTAGGTAACTAGCATGAGATAAAAAAAATTCAAGAGCCAAGAGTCTTCTAAATACTTAGATTTTCAACAGTAACTCATCAAACGATGAGTTGAGTCATATGATATATGAACATATATTTAATAGCAAAAAAAAAAGGCACTGCTTGCCTCATCTTAACCATGTCTATTTGGGCATTTCTGTTTTTTAAGAACTGAAGTTTTATTGGCATATGCTAATCTATGGTAGTATTTAAAATGCTGTCAGTTAGCTCATTAAATTAGGCTTCATGGTTTACCATTGTATAATTAATTCATACTTACAGTGGCTCTTCCTTCTCAGTTTTCTTACTACTGTGAAGATCTTCTCGTTCCTTCATTTTATCTACAGCTTGTGCTTGTTTTTCAATTTCATTAAAGCTTTGGCTGCTCACTTTTTGGGCTCCCAAACCACCTTTTTTGGCACCAAGCTGGAATTATTGAAAAACAAAAAACCAAAAGGCCCAGTATTATGAGTGAGACGACCACCTCAGCTGACTCAACAGCCAGGTGTGAAAGCAACAGCAAACACTACACCCTGACTGGGAACAGTCCTTGCAGACAGCAAGGACAATTCAGAGCAGACAAAATACTTCTTTCTACATTTTGGACTTCAAAATCCTGCTTCTGCTAATTGTTCTTACAAATTTAGTTAGATTTGCAGTGAAGTCCCACAGAAAAATTGAAGCATTTGGGTTTTAATTGTTCAGAGATTGGCAGGCTCAAATAAACACAACATGGAACAACTTTCGTTTCTTTCGTTGTATAGGAATAATATAATAAATAATTTTGTTGCAATTGAACCATTATCAGATGCATAAAACACTTAATACTGCAAATATAGATACCATGGTGTTGACTTAAATGGTGGCACAGCCCTCAAACTGCTGCTCTCAGTCTCCTCTGTGTTTTAATTCCTCACCTGCAACACTGCAGCAACAATAAAATTCACAGTGCATTTATCCTCACCTTTTATTGCTTTAAAGCCTCCATGTAAAAGCTCCAGGCCATGCACACACAGATCAGAAACTGTACCTATACCTGTCAACCCAGTTCTGCTGTTCTCACTGGAAGGGAACAGATCTGCACAAACCACTCAGAATAAAAAATTCCTCTTGGGTATTAGTCTTCTAGTGGGATTTAATCTAAATTATCTGCTCCAATAAACCTTCAAAATCTGTCCTACAGTGGCCCAGACTTAAAAGGAGTGACTCCCTGTAACAAGCTGTCACCCTGATAGCCCATGATTAGGGTGGCATTATGGTGACTACTAGGACTGCTTCTTGAGTTGCCAGAGCCACACATTCAAAACTTGAGCTGCCTTCCTCAGTCTTCCTGTTCCTTGAACCATCATATGGAAACAATTCTCTTCATGCCTTTTAACAGAGACCAGATGCTAAGGAAGTGCTGAGACCCCATACAGAAGCAAGTCTGTAAACTATCTTCAAACAATCTTGAAATAAATCACCTGTACTGCAGTTAAAAATACTCATTATTTACATACACTTACCCCCTTCTTAGCTTGATTTGGCTTCTTTTTTATGAAGGTGGTGTTCTCTGCAAGATTAAATGTACATTAGTTAACATACAGTTTTTATTAATTCCAGAACTGCAGAAGAAAATTTCCGTAATATCAACATCAAAATAATTTTTGCCATTTATTTTCACAGGATTTCCACACTGAGGGGCCTAGATACTAAACTGAGCTACAGAACAGAGCTGTGAATATCTCCAAGAAAATGTGGGGAGCTACCTTTGATTTGCCTCTCTTGAATATATGCAATAGGAATAAAATTACAGCTCAGTTCTGTTGCAGATTCCTGCTAGTCAACAGAATAGGAAAGCAGGACTTGCTCTTCTGAATCAGACCTGAGGTCCACCTGACCTCTTATGACTTCCAAGATGAGTTTTTTCCTGTCTAGAAAGGCATTGGATGTTTTCAAACCCACCAGTGAAACACATAAAATATACCTGCATAGCCAAAACATCACAAGCATTATAAACAGCTCCTTCTGGATGCCTGTGCACACAGAAAAACTACTCTGAGCTGAAATCTCTGTCATACACACAGAACAGAGATTCTTCCCTTAAGACAGAACTTGTGATGGCCAAACCAACTAAGAAAAGCACTTCTTTTAGGAGAATATGTTAAAGATACAAATGAGAAAAGCAGGAAGTGCATCCAGTGAGGTTCTTTGTAGACTCCAGCTCTAAAATCAAACCCAAATAAAAACACTGATGAAGACCATACCTGCCTGAAGTACTGAAACAGGCCTGGACAGCACTTCTTTACTACCTCTGTGCTGCTGAGAATCAACACTGCTCTCAGAAACCTGGCCCTGCAGGACAAGCCTCAAAGTGACAAATCACTGAGGTATATTATTCTATCCTATTTCCATCAGCTTTCTTTCCTTACTCACAGTATGGTAAACTGCTCAGTGTTAAATATAAGAGCCTGGTCACTGAAGGTATTGCATTATCAACACAGGATTTTTCCAGTCCATGTTTTTATGCTCAGATTTCTGAAAAGGGAGCAAAATCTACTTCCACAGCTCTTCCCAGGCAGACATTCTCTGTCCAAAGGGATATTTGGGTTTCCTACACTTGCTGCTCTCTTCTGCTGCTTGCACTCTTTACCTAATGCAGGTTGTGGGGATGTGCTAAGGCCATCAACGCTTGGTCCATGTTCTGGTCCTAAAAGATAAGGAATAACAAGGATAAGAATATCAGAAGGCTCTCTAGAATGCATGAAGTACCTAACCACATCTCACTGTATTCAGGGTAGTGCCTGGCAGGGACACTATAATGTGGTATTATTTCCATCACAGCTTTCCCAGTCACTACAAGAGCAGCAGGCACCCCAAATTCTTGTGTTATTAAGCACGGTTAGGTTATTTAACTATTAAAGCAGGATAAAGGAGACTAAACTAAGAGAATACCAGAAAAATACTACTTATTGTTAACAAAGAATCAGTCATACCTTCACAGGATTCTGAAATATTTTCTGAAGTTTTCTGTTGGAGGGAAACTGGTTCTGGTAACATCCACTCTGTATCCTTACCCTTGGAAAAAACTCCATAAAATCAAAAGTGCACAGAAAATAGAATATAACAAATAAATACAAGCACTCAGCTAAAGAGGGCCTAAGTATCACTGGTTTATTGATATTGAACTCTTATGATTACAACTTTTAGGATGAAAACCCGTACTCAGAAAGGCAGCTACTAAAATTACAAGAAATGCCTACCTTAACTAAGAGCGAGATGGAATTTCAATCCTCTCCTGAGCACTTTTACTTCCCCTCTCATGAATCTTGTTTACCACCAAAACCAATAATATGCATTTTAACTGTGCTTTAGATTTAGTATATTTAATATTTAGATTTATTGTATGCTGTATGATTTACATCCAATCACCACACCTTCTCCCCACCAGAAGCTCTTGTACTTCCCATTTTCTATACACTTAATTTTTGATTGTGAGAAGTCCTCCCAACATTCCTGGTGTGTCCACTCACTCCCATCTAACACATCCCTCTCAACAGGCAGGTTTGTGACCAAGTCACAACAAATGTTTTAAGAACTGTTATACTTTGCTGACTGAAAACCTAAGGCACAACACAGTGCATTTGTATCAGACCACTTCCAAGCAAGAAATCCTGGTTCCAAGTGGAATTGTTATGTCTACCAAAAAAAAAAAAACAGATTTTCATTCCACATTTAGCTACTATTTGGGTCATTTAAAATGATCATCTTAGAAAGTGGTTCACATCCAGGAAGATTTCTGAGACTCATAGAAAGAAAAGCAGATAAATATTAACTTCCTGACCTACCTTTTCTTTATAAAGTTTTCTTACAGGGTTCAATAGAGCTCACAGTCAACCAAAGTGTTTAGAAAGCAAACAAGAATTAGACAGGTAATTTGTACCTTGGTGGAAACATGGGATGCAAAAAAATCTTCCTCCTCTTTGTTTTGAGGTGATGCTGGTGGCATTCCACACCCATCTGTCCACAGCTGGTATTAAGGGAGAGAATTTTACAGGTTAATTGCAATTGCAATGAATGTATTTTTTCCAATGCATTAATCTTTAAACTACTCTGTTTTGTTTTGGTATTAAAGAACTATCGATTTTTTTTTTCTTGTTCGTATTTTTTCCTTACAAATTTATCCAATGTTCAATAGATGACATTCCTTTTTTTATTAAATTCATTCAAATTTCATATGTTCTGGTGAACCAGCCAAGAACTTTGAGCAAAGCCAGATCTCAGGGCTGGGGTCTCCAGAGTGCCACAGGACTGCAGGGCAGGACTCCAACCTGTGACCTGCACTCCAAGGTTACTCACAGACAAATCTTTTCTCACAGCTCTTCCTATTCCATGCAGGAATAATGACCTCTGCCAGAAAGGATAGTGAAGGTACAACAAGCTCACCTCCCCATTCAACAATCAGCTCTACCAGTAAGTCAGAAAAGGAATTTTTTAACATGTGACAGGGGAGGGGATGGCTGGTACTAAATGCAATTACCTGAATAATTTTCTTCAGTAATTTAAATAGCACATAATCACTTAAGTCTGCAGTGCACGGCTAAAAAGATTTACTAAATATTTAGTGAATTTTTCAAATATTTAGTATCAAACAATTGGATGGAATCTGCAATTGAAGCAAGATAATCACAGTTCCTCAAAGAGTCGTTTGGGGAACTTGCCATAAACTTAGATACACACAGTATATTGCACTTACTTGAACACATTTTACATCTTAAGCTGTTTACTAAGTCAAAAGAAATATTCTCTGAACTTAGCGATGTTAATTATATTGTTCATAGTACAAATAATTAAGAATGTTCCATTAAATTTAATGCTGTTTGATGCACAGATAAGAGAAAAAAAATCAAGCCTTCTTGCTTTTAATTTCCACTCATCTGACCAACTTCAAATGAACCAGTCACAAACTTAAACAACCTGAATTAAACAATCAAAACATGTTTTCAGTGTATGAAGAAGAGAACTGTTGTCAAACTTATCTAACACTTCAGTAATCAATTCTGGATACTTTGCTTAACTCCTGTCAGAAACCTGACAATGTTTTGACAGCTTGCATGAATTGCCTCAGCATTTCTGATGGAGAACAGCAAGTTCTACACAACTAATTTCCCAAGTATTATTTTTGTAGGGAAAAACAAAAAAATACATTATTTACCTGTTCAAAACAAACACCACTTAAATCACACACAGTCTGTAGTTAATTCCATTACAATTTTTCATGCTGTACTCCTCTAAATATTCAATTGAAGAGAAGCAAAGAAAAAAACCAAAAAACACTACATGGTTCATGGAGAAATGGAAATGTTATCTGAAGACTAATCATCTTTTGCATTACTGATTAGAAATGTAAAGTGACTTTAGAGGGAAAGAAGGTGAAGTTTTTCAGGAATCTCCAGGCCTCAGGACACACACTACTCACATCAGTCCCATGTTTTCTCGTGGCCTGTGTTGCAAGAGATTTGATCTTTTCCTTGTAGAGCTGAGCAGCACGACTGTTGTACTTGGCATTGGTGTCATTGGTTGTGCACCCGTGTTGGTGGAAAAAAGCAGACTGGGAGGGAGAACACAGAATGCTGTGAGGAACAGGCTTAAAAAGCTAATGACATTTGACACAAAAATACATTGCAATGCAGCAAACTACTCTGCTCCCCTGCCTAAATCTAATCTTTTAATTATGGTGTCTAAATAATCTGCAAAGTACAAAGGAAACTCCACTCTGGTGACTTCTTTACATATAAATAAAACAGAAAAACCCCCAATGCATCAGTGTGATGCTTTAAGAGCATATACAAATGCAAGCTTTCATTATATACAAAAAATCCCTGCTCTGAAGTGATTAAATGGAAGGAAGAGAAAAAATTAATTGCTAGTAGCTGTGCTCCACAGGACATTCCTAATATTCTAAAAGACACTGCTTGGATTCATCTCTGTCAGGCTGGGGAGATCAATGTAAGTTCAATAGTATCAAAGTGAGTGCACAAAAATGTCCCTCCTTCAAAAGAAAGGGGTGTTTAGCACACAGCTATGTTCCCAGATATGTTTATAGGCTTGTGTGTTTATATAAAATGAATAAATGAAGCTTGTGCATTTCTGTATATAAATATATACGCATATTAACATGGTACTCAGAAGGGCTTCTTTGAAACCCTAATTCCAATTACCATAGAGATTTGGTCTGAAAGCACAAGGAACTAAGGACCCTTTGGACTTTCTAGCTATCTAAAACACAGCAGGAAGCTCAGGACCCCTGTTATCCAGGATTCAGCATCATCAGACAATTATTGAACACCAATGATCGATATTAATATAGCAATGCTTCTAGCCAATAGTCAGTAAAACTAGAATTTGGTATTTCACTGGAACCAAAAGGGAATGGCTTTTTAGTGCCATTAAAAGAAAAGTATTAATTTGACTTCAAATGTCCAGACAATTTACCAATCTGTTTTTCCAAGTTTCGAGTATTAACCTTCTTGAAGTAATCCAAACCAGACCATTGAGAATTTAAGGTATTTGGGGAGTTGCTGAGGGTATATTGCACTTCTTGGTACAATATATGATAGTAAACAGTGACATCCAAGCAGTCAATTACAAAATTAAATAGTAAACAGTGACATCCAAGCAGGAAGACAAAACCCCACAAAATTAAACAATTAAGGTTTACTGTTATTCTTCTGCTGATAGCTTTCTAAGATTAACTGAAGACTTTTTCAGACTTTGCCATATCTTCTTTCCAACTGCCTCAAACCCCTTATATAGCAAAACTGATATAATTCAATCAAAGCTTTTAAGCATTTGGCTAAAAAAGAAACTATTCTTAGTACATAAAACTTAACAGTTTTGACTAATGAGAAGAGGGAGATTTCATGTCAAGTGGCATAACAGAAACTTGATGAGGACATTCATATAACAGCAGTACTAACATGGAAAGGAATAACTTAGCAAGGACAAGCAGAAGAAAAAGAGGGAGAAGACATCATGTAACTTCTCAGATCTGTAAGCCTGAGATAGTGACTTGCTACATGCCAAATTCGAAGAAAAATATTTGTCTGGAAAATACAGAAGTGGAAGATAAGTAACAGTGACCCTGAAATCAGCATTTTTTTTTGTATGTAAATAGGAAAAAAAATTATAAACCCCCTAAAGACTTAAGGAAAGATGGTAAAAACTGTTGAGGAAAAGACTGTGGAAAGCAAACTTGGGCAAAGCTTCTTAAAGAAACAACATTAAGGACCAAGTACAAATGAAAAAATACAAGTGATAAGCATTCAGGGAATTAGAAGAAAAGTAGAAATTGCTTTTGGAAGTTGCACGTTCCCACACTGGGTGGACCAACTTAAGGAAGCGCTCTTAGCTATTTGTGGAAAAAGCTGTGAAAAGATTGCCAAAGAGCTTACAAAAGAAAACAAAAAGGGAGACTGAAAACAAAGACAGCTGTCAACAGAATTTCAATTTACAAACACATTGTGTAAGCACATAAAAAAATCAAGTTGAAAGGAACAGCCAATATGAATTGGCCCAAACCATGACACTGCTAGTCCCCCTGCAACAATGCAGCATGTCTTATCTTCAGTGCTTACTCAGGTGAAGTCAGATCTTGACTCCTGGGTGACTTTTGGCAGTTCCATGGGTATTGGCATGTTTTTTTCATGAGTCATGAAAAGATGGTAACAGAAAGGGGCCATAAGCTTGCTTTTCAAGCCATCTTTGAGCAGCTGTCTAAATCAGACATGTACTGACAAGAAATCTAATCTGGCCTTTTCAGTGATTTTCATCACTGACTTCTAAGAAAAAAAAATTAAAACATTTCAGTTTATCCCAAAATGGAGAAGTTGCAAGAATGGAAGATGAAATTAGCATCCAGAGGAATTCTTAAAAAATGGGGCAGGGGGGGAAGAGGAAGGAATGGAAAAATAAAAATTATCCTAGGAAGAGAGGCAGAAAGGACAGACAACATTTTCCGAGCCTACCAAGCTTCAATGAGCAAAGCAAACTCTTGGGATACATACAGCATTTGCATTTCCTCCAACCTGCATGCATCTCAGCTGGAACCAGGACCAATTGGAATCCAGTTCTGTAGACCTAAACACAGAGACGTGTTTTTAGTGTTACCACCAAAGCCATTTAAAATCTTTCTGGGTTTTTTTTGTCAAGTGTTTCTCTCCCCTCCCTTTTTTTTTGTAATCTGTAGTTATTTATCAGAAGGCCCTGAGTCAGCAGCTGGGACACTCACCTGGAACAGGATAAACTCAGGGTGCAGATTTATTGCACCAGCTGACTGCCTGAGCACCACCCAAGTACCAGAGGGAGGGAGTGGTGCTCAGTTTGGCTTGGAAGGGCAGAACTCAGGTGCTACCACAACGAGCTGCTTCAGGAAGCAAAGCTGGCAAATTGAACACAATTCCCAAGAAGCTATCAGATGCAGCAAAGCCAACACAAACACTAAGAAGGTTTGAATCAGAAGCTGAAGGAAGAATGGGTTTCCCTCTCTGAGCAGGTTTGGGAACAAGTAAAACTATTAAAAGATGAATTTTATTGTCAAAACACAGCAATACTTACCGAATGAAACTCAAGTGAACGCCAAGGGACCGGTGGGTCCCTGAGCAATCAATACAGAGAAACACTCCATAGGTGATGCTTGCCCAGCTGGGGTTCTTTGCTCCACAGTCAAAACACACCTTAAAGCAAAGAAAAAGTAACAGGACTTGAGCACAACCAGGCCTTAGAGTAGCACTGCAGGTCAATGTAACACCCCTGCAGTGATCCAACTTGGTTAACTCATTCTCATGGCGTTTGTTGACATGACAACTCCATGTATCCTAATTTTAGACATCTAAAGAGGAGTTACACAATCTGCCCACACAACTACAGCCTCCCCATTTCCAAAAATAACCACTGTACACAGGTTGAGAAATCAGGTCAGAGAACCTACACCAGCCTAGTTCAAACACACGTTTAACACAGCGCTTCCAGCTCTGCTGGAATAGGAAAGTGCTTAAGAAATACTTCCCCAAGGGCAGGCTCTCCTCATGCTGCACCTGTGAGTCCCCAGAAGGTTATCAGCAGCACTAAGGCCATCATTATCCATTTTCCTATATTGAAATCTTGACCTCCAGGGCAAGCCATGGCAATCCAGCTGTGTGAAGAAGGCCTCTGAGCACTGCTTATCCGGGCAGCCTCTGCAGACATTTGCATGATTCATCACACACCAATTGCCACATCAGCCTTTGCACTGTCTGTGCCACGCTGGTTAAAAAGCAACCAGGTCCACAATTACTGCATGGACAAACCCAGGGACTTCCACCACGCTGGACCTCTAACATTCAGCCAAAACAGCAAGAGCTGTGTCTGTGTGTGTCTCCTACACTTAGGAGGTCGGCAGACCATGACTTTAAAGTCCTTTTTCAGCCATTCTGAGTATTGTGCTTCTTTGACCAAAGAAAGCAAGAACCAGAAAAAAAATTATCTGATACAAATCAATGATCAAATGCAAGGAACGCAACAACTTTAAACAGAAACAGCTATTCTGAGTTAATGCCATGTGTACACATCTATTCCTGATTGACAGGACTTTATCCGATCAATTTCTTTTCAGAGGAATCTGCAAAGGCTGCAGAGAAGTATTTTTACAGTAAAAGCATCCACCCAGTGGCACCTAATAAGAAATAACATCTTTCCACAGAGAGATGAGCTTTTACACACAAATTGACAGCATTCCAATTTGCAACTTTATCCTTTCACATCCTCCTATAAACTCAGGGCATCCTCAGATAGCAATGGAAATTCTAGCTATATGTAGCTATAAAAGCTAAAGTTTATTCCAAGTCAGGTGAGGACATATGGAACACCATAAACAGGCCACCAAGCTTCCAGTACCTCCCTGCCAAGCTGAACAACAAAATAAAAATAAAATTAAGGAGTCTTCTTGCCAGAAACTCCCTCTGTAAACCTGGATTGAGATTTTTGTCTCTATTTTCTGTACATACACAGTCAAACAAGACGTGAGTCTGGGATCAAGTCATATCATCCATCCAAATTAATTTCAAGTACATGCCCAGGAGCAGTTTGAGGATAAACTCCTCGGTTTAACGTGGGTCTGTTTAGCTTGGGCAGTTCAAATTTATCAGGCACAAGCACAGTTCAGCAGCAGATCCAGCATTAACTCTTCCAACAACTGAGCAATTTCAGGGTTTCAGTCAGGTAATGACTGCTAATGCACACAGAAATCATGGAGATCACAGCTCCTGCACGTGGAAGTCCTGCCGTTCCCTCTCAACAGGGACCTAATACTTACTACTGTTATGTGGAAATGGGGCATCCACTGCCATACAGCAGAAATGAAAGCAACACGGAATGGGTGACAACAGGAGGGGTTAGAGGGAATCCCTGAATGAGCTCAGGTGGACAAATGGCACAGAGGGGGTGAGGAAAAAAGAAGAACGAGTAAGACTTCATGTATGCTAAATTCTAAGAAAACACACGGCTTAACTAGCCAGAACTTGGGTTTTTTTTCTCCAAATTCTTTCAAGCAGCTTCGTAAAAAACATGAGACTCATCTTCATTTTAAACTGACTATTTTCAGGCTTTTTCTTACAAGGCCAAAGGAGGATGGGGACAACAAAAAAGTAGAAGATTCTGCTTGGAGCCAAAGCCGACAGAGAATCCCTGGTCTCACTTCTGATATAGGAGAACAAAGCTGACTTATAGCTGGAAGTCTTGTGGAAATTCCCTGGAGTACAAATGGGAAATGACACTCTGGAGAGGGTGGTCCAAAAAAAACCCAAAAACCCACGTTTTTAGAAGTTCAGTCATAAACATACCTGAAGATTCTCCTCCTTTCCCTTTCCTTTCCTCCAATTAAGAGCACTTTGTAATTTCAACATCTTAAAGTCAATTGCATCACCTTGGAGTTGGCAGCCACAGCTCAGTATCTTCACTCACACAGGAGTCCCTACCAGACAACTATGGAGATTATTCACAGGCATAAAAATGTACCTTTCAGGACTGAGACGCAAGCAGGAACATCCAATTTTCTTCTGAAAGCAAAGGAGTAACTGCTATTTCCATCAATGTTATGCAACAGAAATAGATGCATGTTTCATTAACATTTAGACTAATTTTGCTTAGTTTTCTCAATTTTTAAAGTGCTTCTCACCACATAAATTTTAAGAAGAATCAGGGGGAAGAAATAAAAATCAATTTCAGAGCCACCCTATGATATTGTTTCCGTTTTAAAAACAGACAAATTGTACTTTCTGTACAGATTTAGGTGCAACTAAAATATTAAAATATTGATAAAAAATAAATTTGAAGGATATGCTTAAATAATCTAGTGCTTTCCAAATTCACTTGCATGCTTTCTGTTTATTTTGTGTCGAAACACTTCACAGTGTAAATTCAGTAAGAGCCATTTTGGAAAAAAACAGCCAAAGACTTAATTGCAGTACAAGAGCAAACACAGAGATTTGGGTATAATCCACAGCAAGCAGTCAATATATCATAAAACACCCACCTTGCGCAAAACACCCACATTAATATATAAATAAGTGAAATATAAATAAGTAAAATATTGACACTGCCTATGGAAATGCAGTAATAAATAGCTGATAGAAATGCTATTTTTGGCACAAGCAGAAGAGGTGAGCGGGTTCAGCAAGAGCACTTATCCCTGAGGTCAGGGCTACACAGCAACTTTCAGCCTCTACACTCTGAACTTCCCCTGGAACAGGGCTCCAGCCCCAGGGCAGACCCACACCCTGCCATTCCCTGTGGAGCCTGCTGCCTCCACACTAGTTAGCAGGCAGTGCCACACTCAGCCAAGGTGATCTAAAGCCAAGCAGCTCCTCTTAATCGCCAGCCACTGTCCCCAGATATGCTTCCTTTCTTCTCTTGCATCAGCACTAACAATCGCAGCTGCTGAGCCCGCTGGGAAGCAGCTCTGCACGGGCACTTGGACTCGGAGCAAAGGTAGGGCCAACTCACAGCACCTGGCCAGGAATGCCAGCAGGAGGGAGGGAACTGCAGGGCTGGCCACAGCAAGGCAAGAGGACAGCATGGTTTGGAAGCGTCATCATCTCAGAATGACTTAAGGGACACAAGATAATAGAGTCCATCCCATCCTGTTGGGGCAAAACCCAACATAACCATACACACTCCGTAATTATGACACCCAACTACTGATAAATCACAACATGCACACTGGGAGAGAAAGCAGAGACAGGGATACTATCATCAACCAAAGAAAAGAACCAGGTGGAAAAGAATGAAAAAACAACGTTTTCAGAGGAACAGATCTAAAAGGTCTGACAGAATCAAAGCGACTTTCAGCACAGCCTGAGTGTGCAAGTCTTCAAAAGAGATGAGCTGTAAAATTCAAACACTGAAGTTAACAATATCAAGTAGCTTAAGGACTATGAACATTTTTATGGGTACGAAACACATCTTATTTAATAACTGCAACATGTTTGTTAAGTCATCAGGCAGCTGATCACCAGACTGCTGTCATCAGGCAGCTCCACATTATGTAACTCCCAAAGATACCAAAAACTCAAAACCTCATCATAAAGGGAACTAACATCAAATTATAAATGTAAATTTCCAGACAATTATTAAAACTTTCAACACACTCTAACCAACAAATTAAACTGCACATTTCTTTTAAATGAGAATTCTTTTCCTAAGCTCACGTGCATTAAGAACTACTGCAGAGCACCCAAAACAGTGTAAACTCACATGCCTGCTTGGAGCAGGCAGTTCTTCCCAAACTCTACCCAAAAACTGCACACTTAAAGCAAATTACTAAGCTTTAAATCCAGAGCCCTTTTCAATATTTGCACTTCCCCATGTCTTTCTTCCCCAACAAAGAAAGACTTGCAAATAAAAGGGGCAGACAGACTGCTTAAGAACACAACAGAAATGAAACAAACAGGAAGGAAACAAACACAAGAGGAGAAACTGATGGAAGAAACAACTTTTATGCCAGGAGAACGGTCAGGCAGACGGGCATGGGAGAGTTGTGAGATCTAAGCTGCTGTTTTCCCCTCTCCCTCTCTGCCTTCTTAGGTCAGCCAGACCGGGCACCACGGCATTGTTATCGAGTTCTTTGTGCCTGAGCCACTTTTTTGCCGCTGGCCCACGGTGAGTGGCAGTACACATTGTGCTACTATAGCTGTGTCAACACTGAATTTCCATGTGACATCTGACATGGGGAGACAGATACACCTGAGCAGCCACAGGTAACACATCCACCTGATTACATCTACACAATAACAAGGAGTCCAGCACAGGGGAACTGCCCGAGGCACTCCTTGCTTGCCAGGCAGGGGCAGTACTTTGTAATTCTCCTGTGATCCCAATACAGAAAAAGCATCACAAATAGCCCTAAACTACTCCATTTTCAGGCAGAGCGCCAGTGAATTTCAGGAGCTTCTAAGAGATCTTCTCTCACCCTCGTCGTTGGGACTAGGACCTTTTCTTGATAACCTTTTTTACCCCATTGCAAAGGCAAGTTTTAAGAACGCTTTTGTTCGAAACTGAGTGCTCACCTCTGAGCTCAGACCTGCACAGTTTTGATGAACTGTGTTCAAAGAGTGGAAGCCAGTTTTGGACCACAGACAGAAGACATCCGGATTCCTAGTCCCAGAAAACAAACCCAACGTGCTTCTCCGTAACTCTAGTCCGGTTTCCTGGTGGGTGTACATTTCACGTATGCTCTCAGTGTAAAGCAAAGCCAAGGCACACACAGAGCAGCTGAAGACACTTGTGCCGCGTCACCTGGCCAGCCACCTTTGGCAGCCCGCACCTCCACAGCACGGGAAAACCCTCCTGAGCACGGGACAAGCCCAACGAGATTAAAAAACAACAAACTTTTATCACTGCAGAAGTGGCTGCGCTACTTAGTTGGATAATAAATACAGAAGAAAAAAAAAGAAAGAAAGAAAGAAAGAAATGTACGCTCAGCACTACGTTGCAGCTGGTTGGGAACTTGTTTTTATGCTCAGCGAAGCTGACCCTCGCAGCGTACGTGGGGCACCCGGTAGACGCCGCACCTCCCTCCCCAAGGGCTCATCCCTTCGGGATGCGGGATGCCGGCCGGAGGGAAGGAGGGCGGGCAGGGAAGAGCTCCCCGTCCCCTGGGACGGCCACCCCTGGCACCGGCCGGGCCTTTCCCTGCCGTCCCGGGCGGGACGTGCCGGACTGCGGGCCCCGCGCCTCCCCCGCCCCGCCGGCTGTGCGACGTGTCACCGCGGCGGAGCGCTGCCCGCCGGCCCGGCCCGGCCCCTTACCTTGTTGGTGGGCACGGAGCGGAGCCGCTTGAAGATGGCGGCGATGTCCTGCTTGCTGGGCTCGCACATGGCGCCGGGGGAGCCGGCAGAGCCGCAGCGGGAGACGCGAGGAGAAGGGCCGGGGCTGCCGGGGCTGCCCGCTCCGCCGCTCCCGGGACGCTCCGCCCGCCGCGGCCCGGCCAGCCCCACGCCTGGCGCCGAGGGGCGGTGCGGCCCCGCCCGGTTGTCACGGAGACGGGAGCGGAGCGGGGCGGCCCCGGGGTGTGCGGTCCGAGGGGGTGCCGGCGGCGGTGGGAAGCCCGCAGCCAGCGCCTGCACCCCGCTCAGAGGCACAGGAGTGTTCGGCCTGGGAAGGACCTCGGCGATGAGGGAGCCCAAGGCTTGGGCGCTCGCCGCCGTGTCAGCCGCACCGTGGCACCGAGCGCCACGTGCATCTTTCCCACAGCTCCAGGGATTGGGACTCCCCCGCTTCCCTGGGCAGCCCGTTCCGATAGCTATTCACCCTTTCCGTGAAAGAAATCCACCTCGTGTCCAAACGAAGCCTTCCCTGGCACAACTTAAGACTTTGTCCTCTTGTCCTGTCCCTTGTTCTCTTGAGAGCAGAGCCTGACCCTCCCCTGGCTGCACCCTCCTGTCAGGGAGTTGTGGAGAGCAGTAAGGTCCCCCTGAGCCTCCTTTTCCTCCAGGTTAAACACCCTAAGCTCCCTCAGCCCCTCCTCATGAGACTGGTGCTCCAGCCCCTTGCCCAGCTCCATTCCTTCTCTGGACACACTCCAGACCCTCCATGTCCCCCTTGCAGTGACAGGCCCAGAACTGCACTCAGCACTTGGGCTGAGGCCTCGCCAGTGCCCACAACAGGGGGACAGTCACTGCCCTGATCCTGCTGGCCACACCATTGCTGACCCAGCCCGGGAGCCATTGGCCTTCCTGCACACCTGGGCACACGCTGGGGACCACGAGGCCTGTGCCCTTTCCTGCTGGGCTCTTCCCAGCCTCTCTTCCCCAACCTGGAGCTGCTGGGGGTTGTTGTGACAGGGTCTGGCACTTGGCCGTGCTGAGCATCATTCCTTTGGTCTCAGCCCATTTATCCATCCTGTCCAGATCCTACATCACAGGATGTCGGAATGGGAATCAGCCCTTCTCAGACTTCCAAGAAATTTTATGACTGAACTAGGAGGCCTGACATGAAACTTTTAATATTTTTAGGATAATGAAAAGGCCAGAAACAATAAAAATCTTTTTTCTTATCTCTCATTATACTTCATGAATCAATAGGCTACAAAGCCAGAAAATTATCATAAAATCAATTAAATTTTCTACCTTCTCTCTTTACACTGTAGAAATCTGAGGGGTGTATGGCCCAGGGTACTTGTGAGGCTGCTGGATGAAGACATTTGCAAACAGAAGAGTAAAAGAAAAGGACCTCCCTGGAAATACCAGTCATGTAGCCTTCCTCTGAGACAGCATTGTATTCAACTATTAAAAAATACAAGATTATTAAAAGCAACATTGACATATTTGGTTCTGACACCTCACTGATTGCTGTGTGTTACCCTCACCTTGCACTGTCTTCTATTATTTCTAATAATTTCTGTCATCTAGTATTTCTAATATTCTAATATTACCAAATGTCCAGTCTCATGATTTTGCCTGTGTCTTGGGTCTAATTTCTGGCTTTTTGGGTTTTATATGTTACATTTTTATCTTAAAGAGGTGAGGGCAAGGGTAGGTCTGAAAAAAAGAGGGTAAGTATCAAGGTCTGTAAAACAGGTGTGCCATAAATGGGCTACCCCACAAAAACTGACACTCATACAAATACTAAATGTTATTTTTCCTCCAGTCTGACTAACAGAAAACTGGAGGAAAACAAATGAACCAACCAACCAAACACCAGCAAAAGTGCTTTACTGAATCCTTTTATTGACTTCTTTTACTGTGCATATATATATATATATTATAAAAATGGGGTACATTGCCAACAGCAGCAACAGCTAAAGTACAGGTAAGTTTAGATATAAGAAATATTCTAGAAATATTTGCTATACAGACTCCTCCTTGTCAGGCTCTGCAAATCTTCTGCAGCCTACTGCAAAGAAGCTATAATGGATAGGATCAAAAAATAATATAAAAACAGACAATAAGGTTGTAATTACAAACAAATGCATTTGAACTTAGGTGTCTCAGTTCAAGTGGAGGACTTTTAACTGAAGCTATGGCACATGGGGAAAAAAACCCAAACAAACAAATGTAAGAATCAATTAGTGCCCCCAGACAGAAACAGTATATTGTGAAGTGCTCTTCTGGACAAGTGGAACAGAATAATTTAATTCAAGTCAATGAGGAGATGAAACTGAGACTTCTCTACTAACAACACTTAGTTTCTTGAACCTTCAACATCCCTTTCAGACAAATCCAACTAAAGGCTGTCAGAAGACGAAAAATCAAGTCCAAGCCCAGGCTTTATAAAAAAGCTCAGTGCAACCTTTCACATTCCCTGTTTGCCCATGAATTTTTGCACTTGCTTATAATCCAAAATCTTATCTGTAATGCACATCAGTGCAGAATCAAGTCAGATGTGAATTAAAAGTATGTCTCCATGTGGTAATTTTTGTTGTCTAAACAAGGCCCAAATCCACCTTTTGATGCAGGAGCTTGAGCCCATGTCTTGATACATCCACTGATAGAGTTGAATGGTTGCTGGTATTACAGGATTATGAAAATTCCAAATAAAATTAATGTATGTCTTGTCCATGTATGGAGAGGTTAGAGGTTTAAGAGAGATCTGGGATGACGGAACTGCAGAGTGATCAGACTGACGGCTTCGTTTTGTCTCCTCTGCCAAAATGATATAAAATAGAACAAGCACTATGTCTCATTTCGTTGAAGAAGCAGAACCTTCCTGTGCTGACTTATCTGGAAATAAAAGAGGCAAAAGCTTCTAGAATTAGCGTACCTCACTGAAGCTCAACCTGCTGTGCGTGTTAATCGTGGCTGCTTAAAAATACCAGCCTTTGGTTTGGGAGCTTCCTAGCGCCTCCTGCGCTGAATGCCAAGGTATTGTAGGGAAATCCAGCAGGGCTGGGAAGGGCTTACCCTATGTGCAGCAGGGTCAGCGGCTGTAACATCTCATTGCCAGCAGAATCACCGCCAGAAGCAGAATCACCGCGCAGAAGAGCAGGGCGAAGGCAACGCAGCACCAGGGGGAGTTCTCCGAGCAGGTCACTGCCCAAGGGACAAGGGACGGGGATGTCACTGCGGGCAGAAGCAAGGCAACTTTTGTGCTGAGTTATGGGAGTATGAGAAATCATCATCCCTCCTGCTGTAGGTACAGCACCTGTATATCTATATAGGTTTGTACATGTACAAGCCTGTGTGCAGCTATTAAAATCACTCTTTCAGGGTCAGAAGAAACATTTTCTTGGCCAGTCCTAAATTTTATCATCCCAGCCATTGAGAAGAAACCTAAAAATACAGCCTCTTACCTTCAGTGGCAGAGCAGAGCTTTGTCAGCATTGTGCTGTGTGCACACACAGCACTGCCCATGCTGCCCACTCTGGAATATGCCCTGCTCTTTTCCTTAGAAAATGGCTTGCTGTGGTTGTGTTATCCTGCGTTGATTGTCTGAGGTTACACAGCTGAAGACCCACAAAGAAAGCTTGAAGGTCCCATTCAGGCTTTAGAGAAAGGTTTTATAGGTAATTTGAAATAATTTTTAAGCACAACAAAGATACACTTGTTTAATTGGTCTTTAAATCCCTGCTTCCATCATTTTCTCCTCCAACTTAATACTGACTGGGATCACTGTGTTCATTTGATTCCCATTCCATGATACTTTCCATTTAAACTGCTCCCCAATCTAAACAAGAATTAGAACAAACATTTGACTTCTGTGGTTTTAAAGAGGTTCCAGTTAAGAATGTGAAGGGACAGAGCTCTCCTAGTAGCAATTATGCATATGTAGAGCATATATGGATTTTAATATTCTTTGAACAAAATTCTAAAATTCTAACAGTATAGCCAGAATCAGAGAAAAAGGAGGAATTGAGGCCTGGGATGTAAAAAGCAGACAGGTCAATGGCCCTATATCAAAACTGCATTACTGACAACACTTTCCAAGCCTGGATTCTCAAGGATAAAATCATAGAGCATTTCAATGGAGCCAGAAAATTAGTTTGGTCTTTGTAACAGGGTCTCCACCTGGCCTACTCCCTTGTTTGCCTGACAGCCACTTTTATTCAGAAAAAAACATCTGAAGCTTTCAGTTTCTTTTTCCTTGTTGTGAGGCCAAATTAAACCCCAATGGAAATGCTTGTTTGCACTAGCATTTTCCACAGCTAACATTTTTTCCATACATATATTAATTGCTCTTATGCATCCCATGAATGCAATATTCTCTTCTTCACTTTCACCTCATACACAAGAGTCAAAAGCCAATATATTATTTCACATTGCAGAACAAAATTTTCTTTCAGAGGTGGTTACACAGTTTGAGACAGTTTAAAGTATTTAAAATTTTAACTTAGGAAAAGACAGACGCAATTTTTCCAGAATTGTCAAAAAGCTGTTCAGAATTTCTGCTTTTTTTTTGCTATTACATTCCAGAAGTAACTCAGTTTTGCTTTAAATACTATTGTTGGCCTGTTTATTCACCAAAAATTCATTTGGAAGTGAAAAGCAATACATGGAATTTGTTGTTAAAATGAACAGAAGGGTTTTCAAGTGCCTCCACTGCAAAATGAATTTTAAGGGTGTTCTGAGCATCCTTCAGGAGTAGGGAGCAGGGAAAAATAGATTGAAATCACCTGCAGCAAAGAGAGGAAGTGACACTGTCCCATAGTTTGGGAAAGTATGATGTTTGGCTGCTGAAATATAATGAGAAAATATGAAGTGTCCTGCAGTGTTGCCGTACCTGAATGTATAGTTGTGGGTGTGCTCTCAGGTCTGTCAGCTCTCCACGTCATATTCACCTCAGCATATGTGACTGAATCTCCTGGAGGGGCAAAAAGGACTGAAAGTACTAGAAGAGTTCCTGCAACAATGGTTCTTCAATGCAGTATTCCAAATAAAAAACCAAATAAATAAGTACATACTTAATACATACATAATATTAATTTATTAAATTTTAGGCAATTTTACAGATCCTTCTAGGTAGGTCTCAGTTACCACACAGAACTACTCTATTATGAATTCTGTTTTTTCCTTGTCATTCCATATCTTACACACACATTTATATATTCTGTCAATCTTTAAGCAGAAGCTAATCACTGACAACTTTTCTTGGCTAAATTAATTTTTCTCCTGTTCACTTCTTAATAAACCACAAGCAGGCCTGTGACACTCACGGTCACAACTATTATAAAAAAGTCCTTCATCCTGTGTTACAAGATTTTTGCAAGTAACAGAGAGCATAAAAATTGCTGTCAGGGTGTGCTTCCCCAAAAGGTGTGGGACTTGTCACTGACCCCAGCAGTTTTTGGTAGGTGTGGCAGCAGAAGGAAGGAAGGAAGGAGCTATATTTTTATATCAACTGCAACACACCACAGCCTCCAGGGTTGCCTGCTTTGCATGTTTTGCCTCATGCCCCAGGAGCTACTTTCAAAGTTTGCTCACTGACAGTGTATGAAATAAGATTTTTTTTTTTGCCTGAACAAAAGCAACCTCCTAAAGGCACCAGAGCCACTGAGATCTTAGATTTACAAAAAATATCGAATCCAACCCATTTTCAGAATGAAGCATCTTTCAGAGGCAACAGCTGAGTGGTCAGAACAATTTAACAGCATCTGGCAGAAGTAAGGGCTCAATTTCCTGCACTTGTGCTCTCAAGTACAAAAGCGATGTAGCACACAAAGAAATTGAAGATTGTAACAATCTATAGGTATGAATTTATATCTATAAGAACATGAAAAACTATTGATTACATAGATAGGTGATTTTTTTTCTGCTGTATTTCACTTGGACACACTGGTGCTATTTATAGGTGCCAAAATCAAGGTTGATTTAAAGTATTTCTTTGTGGAAGATATTACAGTCAGCCTATGGAATCCCTTGGTTTAGGATGCTGTCTAAGTAAAGTATTTATTGGGACACCAACAGGGATGAAAGATTCACAGAAGTGACAAGAATATAGATACTGCAGTTGAAAATATTTTTTAAAAAAACATTATGACAGGTTAAACAGCGTGCTGACATACTGTAAAACATAAAAACATTTTGTGTTAAATTTGGTTACTTAATTAACCTCATAAAGGCCATTAGAATGTTTTAGATTCTGAATTTCCAAGCACCTTATACTGGCAAATTTCAGAAATAATTTATACAGCAATTTATAAGCCTGATTCACTGAGCTGAAATTTAAAAGCTGTGTGAAAGCACTTAAAACTATAGCATATAACTGGAAATTTAAGGGACAGGGGAGTAAAAAAATAAAGACATGTAAAAGAAGATGTAATAGACTTCTATGCTCTCCAAATCTGAGACATTTTCACAGTGAGTTGTACGGGGCATCAGGGTGCATCTCCAATAAATCCTTGGGGGACAGTTCTACACTGGGGTTCCAAGGACTGTCCTGGCAGTGCAGCTCTTCTGCAGATTACTGATCATGTAATTTTAGGGGCAAGCTGAGTTCATAAAGAAAGCAAAGAAATACAAAGGTTTCATACCTATGCTTTTCATGCTCTATTCCGACGAGTGAATATACATATCTAATTTTTAAGAATAAATACTGCTTTTCAGGCATACTCAGGATGTATGTCCTATTTTTCTTTCCTATTGGAACCTCTGAATATTATAGTTAAAAAAAAAAAAAATTCCTTGCTTAATTGTCTTACAACAAGAAAATATCTATTTTTTGATCAGAATTGAAAAAGTAGAACTTGATACTTTTGTTTTAAAATCGTGAATTATTTCCTGCCTAAATCCATTAATGGCTATATTTTGCATGTTATTTTTTGAAAATAAATTTTTTCAGCAATGCAATTTTATAGTTGAAGGCATCAGTAGGCTATACACAAATTGCAGTGCTAGCAGTTTTCAAAATTCTAGAAAGTTCTATTAAATCTTGACTTGTATTTTTCTCAACATAGAACTTTTAGCAGAGAAAGAGAGAGAAAAAGAGAGAGGGAGAGAGAGAGAGAGATCAATTACTTTAGAATTTTAAAACATTTCTGGTCTAAGAAACTGAATCAAATTAAAATACAAAATGTAAGTGGACAGCAGGAGAGAGAAGTCCATTCAGTGAACTTCAGCTGTCAGTGAGTTTCCAATAATCTGTATAAAGATCTTCAATGTCTGAACATTGATGTGTTTAAGAAAGATCCTATTTCAGCCATCTTAGTGAAAGCCAGAATGGGATTTTAAAGGTCAATCTTCACTTCTTCTAGAATTCAGCATTCATTCTATCATTAAACATGAATTTGCCACACCAATAGAGATATATTATAAACAGAGTTGGGTATTAATAGTTTTAAAAGGCTTTCCACATGACTTCAGCTGCTTGTGAACGATTTAAGAAAGAGTAAAAGTTTTAAGAATGTGTCAATGAGCAAATGAAAATAAGTAATATTAATACAAATATTTTTGTTACCTGTATCTGAAGCTTCTGAAATAAAATTTGCTCTTTCCTTGGGTGTCACCTTGGTGTAGAGCACCTCACTTGCCATTTTGCAAAGTTCCTTTCAGCTCTCAGGTCTGCCATCCAAATGGACTCACTGAAGAAAACACAGCCCCTATTTCTGACCTCCCCCATCACACCTCATTAGGTCAAAAGAAATGTTCAGAGGTCTGCAAAGCGGAAGGAAACCATAACCTTTTTTTCAGATGTAAAGTCTCACCCTGTAGCTTTTGATAAACAATTCTTACTCTCTTCTCTTGGTGTATGTTCTATTAAAAACTGAGATTTTGATCAATTTTCTCATGAACTGCAACTTTCAGCACAAAAATAACTTTCATTTAGAACCTAAGCTGGCAGCATGCTGAGTGTGCTCATATCCTCCTCAAATGAACTGGACATTAATATGTGTTTCAACAGAAAACTCAGATTAGATTGCTCAATTGTGATTATTAAACTACTTTAGTTTGTGATTATCAGATCAATTCCTCCTAAACTTCCATAGTTCAGGGTTGAAACCAGAAAGCAACGACATGGGGAGGAACAGAAAGAATATCTGATATTGCTGAAAAAACTAATTTAAATATTTTTTAAATAATGTTTTTCTGAATTTTAATTTTTAAAAAATCAGATTAATAAATTATTTTTTATTTTTAAGTTTGGTTTAAAAATGTTTCTATAAGGCCCACTTCCCTTTTTTTGCTGGATTTCTCTCCCCATAGAAATGTCTACATATTGGGGATTTTTTCTAAATTTTGGGGGTTTCTGGTAACTTAGAATGATATCAAAACTTTGAATTCTTCTCACAGAGGAACTTCTGCTCTTCAACCAGCTCTATACCACATGCTAATCCTCATGTCCCTTAGGCACTACTGAGCTCAGAATTAAACCAGGGCTGAGCCTGACCTGTGCTTCCTTTGCATGTTGATTTTCAAATTTTCTCAGTAAAGGCAGAAAACATGGTTCTTTGGAGTTATCATGGTGGTAAGTCAAGGATTGCAATATTTTGCCCTCTTGGGACCAGCCAGTTCTTCTAGAAGGATGAACACTGGCATTTTCAGCTTCTATCACTGAGCTGTTTTGAGAATGGGCCTTCACAATCCTGGTAACTAAAAGGTTCTGCATTAATCATGGAATGGTTTGGAGTAGAATAGGCTTTAAAGACTCTGTAATTCCAATCCCTTTGCCATGGGCAGGAACAACTTCCACCAGACCAAGCTGCTCCAAGCCCCATCCAACCTGGCCTTGAGGGATGGGGCAGCCACAGCTTCTCTGGTCACCCTGTGCCAGGGCCTCCCCACCCTCACAGGGAACAATTTCTTCCCAATATCCCAAATAAACCTCCTCTCTGTCAGCATGAAGCCATTTCCCCTGGTCCTGTCACTCCAGGCCCTTGTCAAGAGTCTCTCTCCATCTTCCCTGTGGGTTCCCTTCAGGCACTGGAAGGCCACAATGAGGTCACTCTTCCCTTCTCCAAGCTGAACAATCCCAATTCCCTCAGCCTTTGCTCCCAGCAGAGCTGCTCCATCCCTCTGCTCCCCTTGGTGTCCCTGCTCTGGCCTGGCTCCAGCAGCTCCTTGTCCTTCCTGGGCTGGGATCCCAGAGCTGGATGGAGCCCTGCAGGGGGGTCTCAGCAGAGTGAAGAACAACAATTTCCTCTGCTTTCATGGAAAGGAGGACAGCAAAGAGGGAAAATGATACTCTCCCATAGTCTGGAAAAATGCACTCTTCGGCTGCTGAAATGTAGTGAGAAATTGTGAAGTGTCTCACAGTGTTGCAGCACCTGACTGACCTTTCAGGAGAAAGTGGGAGGACTGTGGAGATGCCAGCTGGAAAGCAGAAGTTGTAAACAGCTGAGATTTAGGCATCTAGGTGGGTGAGCAGACGATTATGGGATTAAAGCTTTTCTGTCTAAAGCAGCAAGGAATCAGTCCCAGGATGATTTGGGTTGGAAGGGCCCTTAAGGACCATCGGATTCCAGTTCACTTCCAGTTCCAATATCCTTTCCCTTTTAATTCCAGCATCTTCCCCTTCCCTTAGCAGGCAGGTAATGGTTCAGTAGAAAGACATTTTTTTCTTGGGATTGCAACCAGGTTATTCTGAGGAAGTGTCATGGTTTGAACTACAGGCGTCTGCTAAAGGAAAGCAGGACCCTCCCTTGGAAAGGAGAATTTAAACCCCCTCCCTCTGAGTTATTATAACTTTTGAAAATAAGGGCCTCTCAGGTGAAGATATGGGAATAGGAGTAACAGTTCTTTATTAGGGGAAATAAACAATAAAACCAAAATACATGCAGTAAGGCAACCAAATAAACAAACAAAACCCACTGACAGAGTCAGGATACAACCTGACACCCTGTGGGTCAGGGTGTTGGTGTCAGTCCCATTCAATGGTGGCTGCAGTCCCAGTGGCAGATGTGGCTCTCTTGAAGGGATGCTCCTGTAGGAAAGTGGAGTTCTTTCACTGAAGGTCCAGTGGTGATAGATGGGACTGGTCTTCCTCTGGGAATCCAGTGGAAAGGCTGCTTGGTGTTCCAACTCCCAGATTTTTATCCAGGTAGGAATACTTGGCTCCTCCCCCGGGCTGGAGCATTTCCCAGTGGGATGATGTAATTCTATCAGTGAGACTCACTGGCCCATGAGCAGAAGATCTCTCCCTGGAGGGAGGCTGGCTTGTAGAAGAGATCAGAAAACTGCCCCAGCAGGTTTATTGACAGTTGGCCATTGACAGACAATTACACCATCACCACACACCCCATTTCATCAGATGGTGATAGAATACAGAGTTTGGGTTACATTTTTGCACTGCAACCCATAACAGGAAGATTCTTTAGCAAAGTAACATGAGGAAGGGATTTGTGTTAGTGCTTAGGAACTAAACTGTCCTCCCTGCCAGTAATGCACAGCCAGACTAAATTGATTTTATATATAAAGATGTACCTACCTATTGTTAGAAGGGTATTCAAGAATTTGTAAGAAGGTTTTTTCCCCCTCCTACATTAACTCTTTGCATTTGAATCACACAAAATAGTCACTAGATGTCTCTGCTTCACCATGAAATGTACCAGAATTTCTATTCCATTTAAACTGATGGAAATTTTAAGTGCTTATGTAGCCTTTTTTTTCAGAAGTATGAGTTATATAACCCTGACCTGTTTGATTCCTTGAGTTCTGCAGATAAACCTGCTCTGTCCTAGCACCTAAAGCTCTGCTGTAGCTCCCAATTAAAGGAAATCCTCTGGCTTAGGCTAAAAAACCCAGCATTTTTTCTCCCTGAAATAGATAATAGCAGATTATTATTCCTGCACTGGGCAGAGTAGGAAGGGAAAACCCTTTCTTTACTTCATGGTTTTGAACTCTTCACTGTGGAGAATAAATTCATACCATTCATATCTAAAACAAGCACATTTATGGATATAAATCTCCATAAACATAGGTCATTGTTTCACTTTAAGTTTTCAGTTTTTGAGTATAAAATGAGGAGGTGACTAAAGCTGAACAAACAGAATAAAAGCCACTGAGAATAGTATTAAAAGTGTATTTTTTCCTTTTTTTTTTTTTTTTTTTCCTTTTAAGCAATCTCTATGAGTTGGCAGATGCAAAATTAGTATCCTTGGATAAAAAAATCCTGTATTTTCAGGAGGGTGCAGACCTTCCCATCTAATAATTAACCACCTTTTCCCTTATATATTTTCCTAGAAGGGGTGTAGAAAAATACTTCAAATTCAAGAGTACTGGATGCTGTACCTTCAAGATTTCCTCTGATAACCTTATTTCAAATATTTGAAGATATTCTTGAGTCTGAACAGATCAATCTACAATGTATATCATAAAGGACACTAGCAACAAGGATGTGATCCTGGGTTGAAATTAATAATCATCTGCCTTCTGCCAAAAAGTAATGCAGTATTTTATGCACAATGTTCAAAAAGCCTTGATCTTAAAGATTATATGATGCATTAAGATAAACTCTAAATGGTTGTGAAATCCCACTGGAAGCATTGATACTCAGGCATATTTCCTGTAAAAATAAGTACATGGAATTTGGATAGACTACCTGGAAATTATAATACTGCAGGAAACATGTTCTTGCAGGAAACATCGTCTTATTCCATGCTATCCTAGTTCAAATTAAGTTTAATTAAGTTTAGCTTAAAAAGCTAAACTACTGAATTCTGACCCATCCCTTGCACAGCTGACCTACACTGTCATTTGCAAGTTTATTTTCGATTGCATAACTGCATAATTTTGAACTAGCATTATTCGCATATTAAGGAATGAAAAGATATGTAAATTGTAATTCTTCAATGAATAAAGTCCCCTATTTTTTCCAGAGTTTTTCTGTTTCAATCAATTAAGGCCTGACTGGCTCTAACATCTCGCAGGAAAGCACTCAGATAAGGATGGTGGGTGTTCCACTAGCAACAAGAAACACTGGAGGTGGACCTGCTGAGAAAGTCCTGAAGGTCCCACTGATGCCAGCTTCACACCCAGGAATCTCCACAGTCAACTGCCCTGAGGTTATCCCTGCTTTACTCTGGTGCAGCTGAAATTAGAGCTCGTGCTCTGCCTTTCAAGAGCTGTGCAGGTGGTTTATGACTTCTGTAAATAATTCATTTTCATGCAAAGAGAATGCTAAGAGGAATGCAGTGAGTCTCAGTCTGGCAATGTGGAAAGGTCCCTCCCTCAGTTCCTGGGAAAAGGCTCTTTGAGAGAGCAGGAGTTGTAAGGTAGTTTAGGGCTTTTAGCTATTGCACCTTGGATGGTCCCTCTGGGATTCTGAGACAAAAAGAGAGTCAAAAACTGTCTTGAATAAACTATGCTTAAGTACAACTACAGATTTCAGTTTATGTTTGTCTGGGCCAACTGAGCTATTTTCTGTTACCAGAGATCTTCCCCCTGCTGGTGTTTTTCAGGGTCATTTTTATTGTTACAAGAAAGGTTTCACTTGAATTCAGCAGCTTTCAGGCAGCACAAGCAGCTGTTTGGCCATTAGTGGTATTTGTACACACTGTCCTTCAGCTTGAAATTGCTGTTCAGGATCAGATGCTGAGGACACAGAATACTGCATGCAGAAAGCTACAAAGGGAGGGGATTATGCAAGAATGACTGACACAGCAGCAGTGACACATTCACACTAGATTGCTAAATAGCAAACATTTCAATAACTGATTGAAATGTTTCTAAAGGGAGATGGGAAGTTCTAAATGCCTGGTCATATATGGTTCCTTGAAGTCCAGCAGAATTGTCATTTTTCTTATAAGTTGCATAAGAACTCATCAAACAGATACCTTTCTTCTTGGAAACACCCCAGTTCAGCCATGTAAGGTAACCCTTAAAAATAGAACACACTCCTCAGAGATATCTATCTCAAAGCCCACAGTCATTCAAATGAAGTCTTTAGTTGCCAATTATTTCTGTTCAGAGGCTGTTGGACATTATCCTGTTCCTGCTGGCACTAACTGAAAACTCTCCAAAAGCTTGGTTATAGGGATCTACTGTGTCTAGAGGTTTTAGGGTGCAGAAACTGCAGTGACTGTAGTGCCCAGCAATGCTGCCCAGAACCTCTGAGGTTTTGATGTTCTCAAACCCAGAAGGGTGAACCTCACAGCCCAGGCAGGTATCCAGGACTCCCAGCCCCTCTCATTCACAGAGGGGAAGGGGAGATGGAGAAGTAGAAGCTGTCTCATGGGTACCACCACAGCAGCCAGGCAGCTGGGCTGCCCCAGGGCAGGACACACTGACAGTAGCTGCTGGCAGACTCTGACAAAAGCAGCAGCAGCTTTTTTCCCCTGTCTCAGGGCTGTTTACACCCAGAGACACCTTCCTTCCTTCTCTCCTTCCTTTCCTTGTTAACTCCAACCCCCCTGAGGAATTCTGAAGGATCCCCTGACAATCCTCCAGGGTGGTCATGTAACATTTAGTGCAGAAATAAATACTCGTGAGAACTGTGCCTGAGGTCTCATATTCCAACTTCCTATCCCATTTGTAAGGAGTCCTCCTGCAAAAAAGAGAGCACCAACTGGACATATATGGCAAGTTAAAGAACTTACACTGACTGACACAGAAGTGTCAGTCACTGCAATGGAAAGTGAATGAAGCCCCTTCCAGTGAAGTTGCTGCAAATGGAAAGTCTGAGTACAGAGAAGAGGTGGTATTTTTTAAGACTACAGACAATTTTAGCTTCACTCCCAAGGCTTCACTTCTGACTTTGTACCAATGGATGTGCCATCCAGCCTTGATACAGGTGGAAGGCCATGGATGAGACAGGCAGGGCTCACCTCAGCCCTGGCAAGGAGAGAATCTTCCCATGTGCAGAAGTTACCTCCACTTCCTGCAGCAACCATTTTTGTATTATTCAAAGGCTTAAAGGTTGCTGAAACCACAGTGCCATTTTCTGGTGGCTCAAATGAGGTCATCCAAGAGCTTTCTCACACACTATTTGCATTATTTTTCTTAAAATCATCCACAAATAAGAGGCGGCTGCAGAATGGGGACCTATTTCCCAGGAAGAAAAATTTAGAAGGAGATGGTTAGGAAATGAGCTTATGTGCAGCTCTGGGGATCTGCACAGGATAGGGACCTGTTGGGATAGGTCTGGAGGAGGTCACAGAGATGCTCTGAAGACTGGAGCATCTCTCCTACAAGGACAGGCTGAGACAATGGGGGCTGCTCAGCCTGGAGAAGAGAAGATGTGGAGACCTCAGAGCTGGATACCTTTCAGTGACTGAAGGAGGTCTGTGAGAAAGCTGGAGAGGGAAAGTCAGTGACAGGAAAGGGGAGAATGGTATTAAACTAAAAGGGAGTCAGTTTAGGTTGGATATCAGAAAGAAATTCTCCCCTCTGAGGGTGGGGAGTCCCTGGCACAAGTTGCCCAGAGAAGCTTTGGCCACCCTATCCCTGCAAATGTCCAAGGCCAGGCTGGATCAGGCTCTGAGCAACCTGGGGTAGTGACAGGTGTCCCTGCCCATGGCAGAGGGGTGGAACAAGAGATCTTGAAGGTCCCTTCTAACACAAACCATTCCATGATTCTACAACACTACACATTATTGCTCCAGGCTGCTCTGCAGAAGGCAAAATTAAAACAGAAGTTGTGGAAGAAACCCAAAGGCAGAGCACAGGAAGGAAAAAGAGGGTGCCAGCTTTGTGACCACAGTGCAACCAGATAAGAATGGTTTTGAGCTTGTGAACATTTGTGGCCTTGTAAGAGCTTCCATGTGGACTAGTAAAGTGAAAGACTTGCAAAATTTAGTGTCTCTTATTTTTGTTCTGATTGTATGAATGATTCTACATTCTATTAAAGCTCATTTAGTGTCCTTTGATCTGTATCATAAAATCTCTAAGCAGCTTCCTGCTTCTTTAGATGGTGCCAAAGCCACTTACAGGAATTTTGATCTTCGTTTACATGAAACATGTTTTCAAGTGGAATTTTGAGAAGTGGGGGTTTATTACATGTTGCACTGTAAAGAGGTTCACAGAGTTAGAGAGGTTGATTTTCTCAACATAGCTGAGTGATAATGAACCACTGAGACCTGCTAAAACCATGATTGCTTTTAGGCATGTAAAGAGATTTCTCAGACATAAAGCCCAAATACTGCAAAAGGCCTTCACCAGTTGTGTGACCAAAAACTCTGAGTTCTTGTGGTTCAGGATTTTCATGGCATTTTTATATTTTATGGGCTGACCTAACAGAATATTATAGCATTTAGAAACTGGATGCTTCCTAGCTAGAAGAACAAAATAGGATGTCAAAAGGAACAATGCATTTACACATCATGCTAACTGTTGCCAATTTAGGATCATCTGCAAACTTACATAGAACCCCTTCCAGTCCTGTGTCCAGGTCATTTGTAAATGATGTGGAGGAGTACAGGGCCAAGGATGGAGCCCACTAATGACAGGTTGCCAGACTGGTAGAAATCATAGTTCTCTCATTTTGCTTCCTTTCAACACCTGCCTTTTTGTAGGCTGGTTTCTTGCTGTTCTTGCCTGCTTGTTTATCTCTGCCATTATTCACTGGGTCTATCATCTCAGTAAAAGGAATCTGAATATCTTTCTGAAATAAAGGAAAAATCCCAACGTCTTTGCCTTGGATTCACAACACCACGTTGCTAAAAAAGGATTTGTGTTTCTCAGAATTGGTCTTTGTTTATTCAGTTAAAGCATATGCTGGACTTCACAAAAGAAAAGGAAGTGTGATATAGCATTTTATATATGTGTGTGAGTGCCTTTGAAGTTTTCTTTCTGGTGAAATAAAATCTGAAGCATAAAGCCTGTTTGAGTTACAAGAAGCAGGATGAAAAACAAAGCCAATTCTCTGAATGTGCAGAAGAGGAACAAGGTTTGTGTCTAAAAACACTGCACACCATCTGCAGGTACACCCCTACTCAGAAAATTCCAGAGGAATATTATGTTTAAATTTAAACATGCCTGTGTTTTCCTGGATTGCCTCCCTTTGAGACCTTCACCCTTCTGTTGAGACAGTGCTCTGGATTTTCAAGTCTTGGCATTGTCTCTGACCTTCATCTTTGCAATGCTGGTATCAAATTCTGCTGCCAACCTGTGAACAGCCCTGAGCTTAACTTGGATGGAGATGAGAGGGGTTTACTCTTGTCAGACTAAAGACTGATTTTCCTTTCCCTGGAGGGTTTTCTGCTATCTCTGTGTCATTACATGAAAATATTATCACTTCTACTCCAAACTTTCAAACACTACTTTGAGAATGTAAAGGGGGCTTAGTGCAAGTACAACAGAAGACATAAATATTTGAACAGCTTATCTAGCAGGTCCCTGACTTTTAAAACTGGTTTGTTCCTGGTCAGGAGGATAATTCACTTAGGAGTCAATTTCTGTCAACATTCCCATGGGTGGTCTCTTGCTAATATTTTTAAGAGCTTCTTGAGGTAACCACAGGATCCACTGCCTTTGTTTTATCAGAACTTTACACAGCTTAGCAAATAGATACAAGGGGAAAAAAAGAAAATTGTAAAGTAATACAGGCTGGTAAGATGGTTGTGATCAATTGACCTTAGCTGGCAGCCAGACACTCATCCAAACTCTCACTCATTCCTGCTCTTCAACAGGACAGGAGAAAAAATAAGAGGAAAAGATTTTTGGTCATGATAAAAGCAGATAAATCACTTATCAGTTACCATCATGCACAAAACGGACTTAGGGAAAGTGAATTACTTCTGCAAATTATAATAGATTTGGATAGTGAGAAATGAAGACAAAAAGATTCCAGCAACACCTTCCTGCTCTTTCTTCCCTCATTTTCACTGCTTTGTTTCTGGCTTCACTCCCCTCCTCAGCTACCACCCCAGAGGCACAGGGGGATGGGGCAATAGGGTCAGTCCAAAACAGCTCCTCTCTGTTTCTGCTTCTCCCCTCACTGTTCTCCTGTTCCAGGGCTGAACCTCCATGGACTGCACTCCCATGATTTATTACCACTAGTCACTCTGGTGACACATTAAAGGTGAAGCCAGGATGTAATCCTGACCCCCTAATAATCCTGGTTGAACCTTGCTGAATCTGACAGCAGACAGAAATCATTATAACCATTTCAGAAGGAAAAAAAAAAAAAACTTTCCATTGAACCCTCAATTTCTAGAAAGAAATATTCCAGGCAAAGCACTTAAAAGATCACCAAGGGCTTGTTAGAATGCCCACCTCACTTTTGTGGAAAAGACCTTGCCTGTGAATGTCAAAGTTAAGAAGTCTTTGCTATTACAAGAAACCTTTTTGAAGTGCAACAGAAATACTGCAAACTGTAAGGTTTCAACAGAGCTGCTTCTGTAGTTCCAGGCGTCACAAGTCTCCATTTAAAGAATGGCATTAAGCTGCTCAAATGTACCAACAGTTCCTCAAGTGGACAGGAACAAAGCAGAACTAAGGATCAGTACATCTATTTAAACACCCTTTCCAGTTATTTAATGGGACATATGCACACCATCTTCTTTTGGCAAATTAAGAAGCAATTTCAAACATTTGGGAAAAAAACCCTGAAGTTAAGTCAGCTGATTTTAATGTAAGAGAAATGAAATTAAGTCCATCGAGCCAGTAAAAGGGACTTGGGCTCAGATCTGTTCTCCCTGCAGGAAGGAGTGTGTGTGTACTGAAAGAGTGGTTTTGATGACTGAGATTGCACAGGAGAAAGTGCAGTTTTAGAACTACCTGAAGAAGAGTCTGGAGTTTTTCAGAGAAAGACAGAGGAAGAGAAAAGGGAGAGAGAAAGAGTTCCCTTGTCTGCACAATTTACACTGTACAGTTTCTTTCCTAGCCCTGCTAGTGCATGGCTTCAGTTCAAAGCACAATGGCCATCTGCTGCTCCCTTCTTGTTCAACACACTTAGAATCACACTTGGAACCCTTGGGGTGGAAGGGTCCTTAGAGATCATGCCAGTTTTGGGTTTTTTATAGGTTATGGGGGATTTCCTCTGTGTGTGTGTGTTGTTTGTTTTTGCTATTTGTTTGATTGGTTTGTTTCGCTTTGGTTAGTTTCCAGGAGCAACTTCTTAGGAAAATTTAAGAATAACTGAAGTTAACTCTGTAAGATAGTAACTTAGTGTCCCTTAAGCTCTTTTCAATAACTTCTGAGGATTTAGTCAAAAGAATCAGGAGCAGCAAGGAACAAAGTAAAAGATTTGTACTGGAAGGCTTTCATGCATCTCTTGCTAAGCTTTATGTCTTTGAAGTGTCCTAGGTGAACACTGAGTGAAGATCCTCTCAGATCATAAAATCCCAACCCTCAGAGTTGTTAGACATGTAGTTTCCAAGCAGTTAATTGGCTCTGATATTCAGTTCATGAGCAATACTTGCTGTGCATTTATATAAGAACAATTTTTAACAGAAGAGAAATCAACAGCCAGCATCAATTACTCAACATAGCAGGATAAATTGTGTGCAAAGTTATTGATGTAAATGGTTCCAGTCTGTCCATTTTTACAACTTAACTGAGAGCTCCTGGAGCGGGGCCAGCAGAGGCTGCAGAGATGATTTAGGGCCTGGAGCATCTCTGACAGGGAAAGGCTGAGGGAGCTGGGGCTGTCCAGCCTGGAGAGGAGCCCCAGCTGAGAGGGGCCCTCATCCCTGGGTGTCCCTGTGAGCAGGGAGGGTCAGAGCAGGGCCCAGGCTCTGCTCCAGGGCCCAGCAATGGCACCAGAGCCATGGGCAGGGACTGAGCCCAGGAACTTCCACCTGGACAGGAGGAAAAACTTCTGTCCTGGGCAGTGTACAGAGAGGCTGTGGAGTCTCCCTCACAGGAGGTATTCCAGTCTGGGCACAATCCTGTGCCCTGGGATGGCCCTGCTTGAGCAGGGAGGTGGGGGCAGCTGACCCACTGTGGTTCCTTTCATCCTGACCCATCCTGGGACTCTTTACTGAAACCCCTGTGTGGTGGTAAACTTAGGATTGAAAAGGATTTCTTGTTCTTCTGTACTGCTCTTCTTTCTAATTCCTTGTTTTTCCATATTCAAGATCCACACAATGCTGGGTACTCTTATTAACACCCTGCTTCACACTTAGCCTCCTTCTCCAGTTCCACTGCTGCAGTTCACTGGTAGTAAATTTTACAGGCTGGACACTAATTCCAATGTGTTAATTCCTTCCAAGCAATACATGACCTTACTGCTCACTCTTTGTTGTCCAAGCTGGATTCTTATACATCAAACTTTTCTTAAATTTAACCCACCCTCCAAAGCAAACATCATGATTTAGGGGCTGTATCATCTTCATTGTTATACTAATCTGTTCTGAGGCAAATGTGATATGAGTTTTTGAATCTTTAAATTATCAAAAAAAATTAATTCATAGTTGCATTTCTGCCTCCTGGGGAAAAATGTAAAGATGTCACGTACTTGTAAAGAAAGAAGGCTAGAGAGCACTGGAATTTTTGTGGAAGTGAGTGCTCTTTGTTCTTCGTTCCTGCCATTGGGGATTAATTCCAATAACTCCTGGAAGAACTTTAGCTGTGTGAGCTTACAAGCACCATTTGTCCATTCAATCTACAGAATTTATAGATGGTCCTGCTTTTACAATAATTTTGCTTCCAATTTCACAAGTAGAAAGAAATTTTTTACCCAAAAGCACTTTGACATAAAATAAATTCATTAATAGCTAAGGAATTTCTAATTCTTCATGGGTATATATTTCCAGAAAAAGCTCTGGAGTATTTGGAAAGAAGGGAACTGATGAATCTGGATTCAGGTTTTACAGTTTTTGAAGCAACAACCCACAAATCCATGAGGTGTCAACAATCAGCCTGGCCTGCTGTCATGGTTAACCCCATCAGCACTTCAGCCCCACAGAGCCATTGGCTCCCTCACACCTGGGGGATGGGGAAGAGAACCAGAAGAGTAAAAATGAGAAAGCTCATGGGCTGAGATAACACTCTAATAGATGAACAACTAATAACACTCTAGCAGATAAAGCAAAAGCTGCACACACAAGAAAAGCCAAAAGAAGGCTTTAACTCACAGCTTCCATGGGCAGCAGGTGCTCAGCCATCTCCAGCAGAACAGGGCTCCATCGCACACAACTGTGACTTGGGAAACACCAGCACTCAAAACATGCCCCCTGTTCCCTCTCCCCCTGCTTTCAATACTGATCATGATGCCACATGGGAAATCCCTTTGGTCAATTGGGGTCAGCTGTCCCAGCTGTGCCCCCTCCCAACTCCTGTGCAGCCTCCTGGCTGCTGGGGTGGCGTGAGAGGCAGAAAAGGTGCTGTGTAATCACTGCTCAGCAGTAGCTAAAACACCCCTGGGCTAACCACACTGCTTCCAGCACAAATCCATGGTAGCTCCTGTGAATGAGATGAGCTCTGTCCCAGCCCAAACCAGCACACCTTCAGAAAAGGGTGTTGTGCTGAGGGGAGAAGTGCTGAGCAGTCTTCTAGACCCTGCCCCTGGCCTGCTGATGGGCTCAGGCAAGTCCTTTTATTTTTGCCCTTCCAACTGCATCCTGGAATCGATGCCCTTCTTTGCTAAGTGCTCTCAGACCCACAGGTTAAAGTGATACTCAAACCCCAGACTTTTTCAGCCATGAGGGTAAGAGACAGGAGCTCTACCAGACCTGAAGCAAGGCAGGCTGTGTCTGTATGGCAGAATAGAGCACAAGAGGGAAGAACTAACAAAATAGATAAATACATTTCAGCCTGTGAGTTCAAAAGTTTAAATGACATCTTTTTTCCTGCTGCAGTGTGGGATAACCACACACAGACATTCCTTTATGGCGATAGGTGACTTTGTTTCAGCTCTGATCATGCCTTCTGAGTGCTGCTTTTGCACCTCATTGTACAAACAGACTCTGCTGTTCCACAGCAGAGGCTTAGAATTGAAACCTAAACTGGACATTTACTCATGGGACTCCCTCAGCCTAGCCTGGAAGCCTCTGTGTTGAAGCTCAGCCTTTGGGAACTGCATTTTATTGTCAAACAAGCAGATCAAATTCTTTCAAATGTGCATTATGGGGCAGCTGGAGTCCTAGGCTGAGCTGCCTGTTCTGTGGCTGGAGGGGCTGAATCTTGCTGGATTCTGCTTTGCTGGATTCTGCTTTGCAGCCCACGTAGCTGTTTTCAGTCTGCCTTTGCCTCCACATGCAATGAAGGCAATGCTGTCACACCCACAAGAAGAGGTGGCATCTGCAGTTGTCACCACATTTGCTCTGTGCATGGCTGGAGCTGGTAACTGTGCTGACACCAGAACATCACTTAGTGGCATCACTCAGGCTTGGCAGTTGGAAGGGAGGAGTCTGTGTGCACCCAGGAGCACGTCAGGATGGGGAACGACATGGGCTCACATCCCGATGCCTACCCCCACAGTGCCCCTGAAGCTCCAGGCTGTAAAGCTCTAAATGATGTGCAGAGAAATCCTACACAAAAATCCCACTATCTTTCCTTGCAGGTGCTGCAAGAGAGTCTGGACCCTCAGACATGTCCATGTTGTGCCAAAAAGTCTGAAAATTCAAAGCTAAAACACCACTCCTCCCTCCCCAGACATATGGATGTTTGATAAACATCCCCAGGGCTGTAGGGACCTCACAGGGTTCTGAAAGCTCTGCATGTTAATTCAGATTCATTTCCTGGGAGGAAAGAAGGGGCTGAGGCAAGGCTGTACCTGGAGAACCCTAAAGACACAAGGTGAAGGTGGATCATGCAGTAAATTAAACTCAACCCAGATTACAGCTTGTGAAGAGGCAGCTGAGGGAGCTGGGAAAGGGGCTCAGGCTGGAGAAAAGGAGGTTCAGGGGGGACCTTCTGGCTCTCTACAACTCCCTGACAGGAGGGGGAAGCCGGGGGATGTCAGTCTCTGTTCCCAGGGAACAGGGACAGGATGAGAGGAATTGGCCTCAAGACAGTACAGGGTTACTTCTGGATGGTTATGAGTGGTTTAGGAGGCAGTCATGTGAGGAAAGACTGCTGAAGTGTGTGTGCAGTGACAGAAAGAGATTGAGAGTTTAAACAACCTGTTTGGCCTTCTAACTCTCCTTTATGGATTAAAGTTTCAGAAAAACCCCAAATAAGGAAAGTTCAGGGTTGGTTTTTGGTTTTGGTTTTGTTGTTTTTGTTTTTTTTTTTTTTTTTTTTTTTTCCATTTCAGAGCCTCACTATCCTGCTGTAAAGGATGCTGAAAAGTTCAGAGGAAAACTGATTCAGAGGACCAAGTTCTGTTTCATGTGATGTGATATGGGTGCTATGTAGGTGTCCGTGAAACAAACCTTATCAGGCTCTAGTTCACAGTATCGATTTATCATTTATTATCAGATACTAAACCCATAATGATTTAGCTATGTTGCTTATACATCATACTCGGGCAGCACTTCTGACTAATCTGTTCCATGACTATCAAAGGTTCTTTTTTCCCCCCCACCCCCCAAACCTTTTTGTTTCTGCACTTAACACCGTTACCAGTGTTGAACATCGGAAGGGGAAAATTGGTAATATAAGCTTACAGCCCCAAACTTTGTTTTTTTCAGGTGCCTTTGAACGTAACAAAAACCTGCAAACAGCCTGTATAAACGTTACCTTCAACAGACCCATGTAGGACCTTTTCTTTGTTGAACTTGGAGGGAATTTACTACGTGGGAATAAGGTACAAAACCAAGAGCATATCTCTTAGCAGGAAATATCATGCACAGGACTATGTGTCTGAGTGTTCTAAATGTATTTTTAGGTTTTAGAAGGTGGGTATGTTTCAACTAAAATCTGTGAAGCTTCCCCCTGACCTGAGATAGAGGAAAAAAACACTGTCATCAAAATATCCTGCAGCAAACACATGGGTAATGAAAAATGAGTTTAAGGTAATAAAGGCAACTCGGGTTTTCCATCTGTGGAGATGTTGGCTCAAGCAGGGAATAGTTCAAACAATGCAGGAACTGCACCTCCTTGTAACTACTGTTACAGTAAAGTATGGAAACCTTCTTGTAAAAAGCATTGATCACATTTTAAAAAAAAAAATATTTTTAAACATGCTAATGCATCATCAATATCACCTAAATTCATCTGTTAAACCATTAAAGTACTTCATGGGTGGAGCAGGTTTGAATTTGGGTTACCTTTTTGAAGCTGTGTGGTTGCAGTACAGTAAGCCCAAAACATCTTATACTGTTGCATGTACTTCATGTTTATCTTTCTTTCAGGTGGACAGGCTGTGTAAAATCATACACAGGAGCAAAAACAGCCACAGCACAAAAATTGCACTCTCTATTCTCATGAGAACCAGCAAACCTTTCATACCTGTGTAAGTCCATTTTTGGGCATTCCTTAGAGAATTCTCTCTGCTTTGACCAAAGATTTTTTTTCATATATTAGTGAAAAGGATGGATGTTAATCTTCATTTTCTCCTGTATTCTGAAAGGCGACAAGGGAAAGAATGGTGGCTGAAAACTGGCTTTGAAGCTGCACTGAAAGAAGTAACTTAATAACTTCCTTTTTTTGCGTTTCTCAGCCTTCCTCAGAGCCATAGTATAGCGTGTGAGTGTTCTGGAGGCAGGCAAAGCAGAGACAGGATGCAAATGACGGTGTTAAAGCTGCTCTTTCCATAGCCCCGAGGGACAGGCTCACGGATGGCAGGGGATGTCACCTACGCGGCCGTGGCCGTGCTGCCGAGGGAAAAGCCACACGCTCCTTCAGGGACATCAAACCCAGGTAAAACCTCTTGGGCACACACTGTTTGCTCTCTTGAGCTCTCTCTCTCTCTTTCTCTCTCACAATTTAAATTGGATAAATCTGGAAGAATGCCATAAGATGCTGCATGGGAAGGGCATGGGAAGAAGTTGGAATAGCGGACGAGGTGCTCACAGTACGAATCAACCAAGCTGCTCCTGAATCACAACCACCAAGGAGCAGCAGCTCAGGTCTGGTCCCAGGCTTTAAGTAATAGAAGGAGAAAGAAAAAATGTTCATTGGTTGAATAATGAGTATTATATTTCTTTTTAAATGAGTCAAATGATCAAGACAATGCCCCACTGAATTACTAACTAGCCCACAAATCAGATCGATGTTTATGCTCATGGAAAAAGAAGCAGTAAATTAACCAGTAAATCAGGAAACTAGTAGCAGTCAAAAGTGCAGTCACTGTCACTGCAGGAAGTACTGAATGTCCCCTAAAAACTCCCTGCTCTTTCTCTTTAATTTTCCAGTGGTGATTTTCCAGAACCAAATTATCAATCTGTGATCACTTCATATATTTCTAACAAATCCCCAAAGGATTAGGCCAATATTCAGGGTAAGGAGATGATTTGAACTAAATGTTCTGAAGAAGTGACATTTCTACTGCTTGGAAAGAAAGTGTAATTCATTCTTGAAAGCATTTGGACAAAATTCTGGATCACATCTAATATGAATGACAGCTTATTATGAGCAAATAGCAAATGCTTGTGGCATCAGACTAAGGATATTTTCATGCTTTCATTAGCAATGAATGTATTTAATCCCTTAAGGAAACAACATTGTGTAATGAGCATTTTTAGATGTTCTACTTACAATGGAAATTAAGAGTGATGATGCTGCTCTGAATACATGCAGAATACATGCACTTAAATGACAGAAAATAATACCTTTTTACATTTTTTCAAGACTTGTAGCCAAAAGATAAAAATGAGTTCACTTTATTATATATGACATGAAATACTACCTTAGACTGTGTGTGCACCAATCGATGTTTGCACTGTTGTTGCACTGCAACAAAAAGAGGGCTTGCCTGGAATTTTTTACCCAGTATCCAAAGTGATAAAACTTATTTGTGAAGGGAGACAGACACCAAATCTTGATTAGATGACATCCGAAACTATTCCTTGATCATGCTGCCTAAAGGAAAAGCTCAGTTGTGGACAGGCCAGTTTCAATTAAATTTATCATTAACATGTGGATGGCTAAAGTAAAGTAAAGTTTACTAAAGTAAACTTTTGTTGAACTGATTTTAACTCTTGATATTTTCTCACAGGAAGTTACTGGCTATGGTAATTAAGTGATTTCTCAATGCCATTTTCCCTTTAAATATTTACCTTCTCAAAAATGCTAATATTTTTTGTGGATATTCTTCTGTTCATACTCCAGTGCTTCACTCTCCTTCAAAAAAACAGGCACCAGAGATCCACCCAGTATTTCTACAAGTCTTGGATATGCTGTCTCAATTATACAGAGACAAAAATCTCTTCACTAATCTTGTCTTCACTGTTTGTAGCTCCCAGTCTCACCTTTCCCAGTCTTATGTCGGATTATGCCCAAATATATTTGATTTGATTGGGCTTGGATGTGCAGTTGGGCTTCGGCTGGCAGTCAGGTGCTCTCGTTAGCAAGGATGAGGGGATTCTTGGATGCTCTGCCAGAGTGTTGTGGAGGATTTAGCCATGGCACTCCCTGTTGCACAGGCTTTGGTGGGAGCAGGTGCTGTTACTGTGCATGCACTTCAAAACAGGTCTTCAAAAGTAGAAAATTGTTCCCAAATCCCAGCAAGGATAAATCAACCTGGGAATCCATTTTCCAGCGAAAGGCTCCAGCAGTTTTTGTGTCCCAGTTCCCTCACGGATAATTTGAGAGTTGCCTGATTAGGAATTGTGAGTGACTATACAGAACTTTCCTTGGGAGAAGAGCAAGCCCAGGAGAGTTCAAGTCCATCCGAAACTAACCCACAGGTAGTTGTAGCCTGCTATTGGCTGTACCCTTAACTTCTTGTTCCCCTCCTTAACCCCCTGGGCTGCTCCGGGTGTGGACCAGGTCCACCTGGAGCCTCTCCAGCTTCCCCCAGCCCCCTGGATGTGCTGGCCCACATCTGGACACAACATTCCCTAATGGACACCCCCCCAGGGGCACTCCCTGTCTGCACATTCACCAAGCAGGAGCTTCCAATAAACAGAGATGTTTTTCTGCACCTGACAACAGGCACAGGGAAGTGAAATTTAAGTTTTAGTGACTGAAGGAGATCTCCACCTTGTTGTTGAATTAGGTGAGTGTGTGGAAGCATCCGGCAGAAGTAAGTTTATGTGGTATTTTAACTCCCCTTGCTGACTCCTGAGGACTTTGCAACCAAATAATCATACCAGCCCATACACACTGTAATAGAAGGAATGATTTTGTTTGAATATTCAGCTTGCATGGATATGTTTTTTCTTACAGACTTGAGATACATTCTTTGAAGGAATAAATGTGCATGTGAGAGACAAATTATTTACTAATAGTAGCAGAATAGTACTTATTTTAGGAGTACCTTCATTTACAGGGCTAGTGCATTTAAAAGTTTAAAAGTCCTGAGTGTTTTTGGAAAATTATTTACATTTGAAGAAGAAAAACTTTTAGGGCATTTGGGAACAATTATATTTATTTTACAAATCTTTGGTAGTTCATGGAACTAAGAAGTTGAAATAAAGCAAACAACCAAGTGAATTAGGCCATATTGTCTAAGGAATAGACTGTCTCCCCCATATGAATAACCCTTATTTGCCAATCAGGTTCTCAATGTTTTTTTTACTGCAAAATCTCTCCACACTTCAGCAATTCTCATATGAAAAGCTGCCTCGTTTTAACTTAATGAGACTCTCTCCTTCTGCCAAGTTTTCCCCTGATCAGTGAAATTTAATACAACACTTCTTTTTAAAAGCCCCAATGGTCACAAACTAGGGTGGTAGCACAGAAGTTTATTGATACAGATGGATAAAATCTCTCCATCTATGGAACCAAAACCAGTATCCCAAAGGTTCAGATACTTTTCATAACACTAACTAATAGCTCTGTAAAATACCCAGGTGAATAATATTGAAAGCACATTCAGAAAGAATCCACGTGCCTTGAACCCACACAGTGAGATTTTAATGCTATTTTTGGTTTTGTTTTGGCAATGTGCTTTTGGAAAAGGATGTTTTCAACCATTAAGTCCATTCCTCTGCTGCTACAGGCACCACCTGAAATATCCTGAGATAAACACTCACAAGTCAGGAATGCCCCCAGCAATTACCTTGCTGCAGCAGCATTTCTCTGAGTGCTGGTTTTCCCTTTGGCATCTCTGCCCCACAAAGCAGTCACAGCTCTGGTGCCCCTGTGGTACCTTCTGAGATGAGATACTTGCCATGGATAGGATCCAGGTCTTTCCCATCCTTCAGCCTGTTTGTCTGGCTCCTGCTCCAGCCTCACAGCACCCAACAGTACAAAGTTTTTGGAGGAGGCTTTTCCTGCTTGACAGCAGGAGGAAGTGGTAAATCATCATCTTGCCTATCATTGCCTAGGAAAAGGAAAATGCTGAGCGAGCAGCCCTGGAAAAACACATCCCTTTTCCTACGGGCTCAGCCTTTGTTGTTCCTCCATTTGGCGATTTGCACAGCCACAAATGTCAGCACTGACCTCTCCTTACAGGAAACATGATCACATATGCTGAGCTGCATGTGAAGCCCCAACCCCAAGGGAACAGCAGAGCAGAGACTTCCGCTCCTGGTACTGTGCAATTTTGTTTGGTTGCTAATTATAGATGTAGTTTTTCCTATTGCCCAACAGCGAAACCAAGAGCCTTCATATACACTCTCTCAATGAAGGGCTGATCTATCATTTCATCTGCTGCTTTTTTTTCCTGAGTTCTCAGATTTTACACTTTCCTTTTAAAAATAATATTGAGAGATGATTTAAAAATAATTTCTAAAAATGCCTTTGTGCCCTACATGGAAAATATAGTCAAAAAAAAAGTAAAATTCCATGGTTTTTTAGAACCCTCGCGCATCCCAGGGATGCATTTGGCTTTGGAAGCAGGGTAATGCATTAGTGCCCTGGTGATTCTCACCCTCCCTGTGCTGAAGGACCTGCCTGCCACGGAAAGGGAACATTGCTCCAGATAGCTCAGGCAGCCACAGGATGGAGCAGTTGCTCATCTCACACAGGCAAGGTCCGGGATATAGAGGTTATGACAGTGCAAGTCTGTGTTTCTTGGAACTGGCACCTTAACCTCCAATTTCCTCGGGTTATGCAGCTTCCTGCATGTTTCCCTCTGGCACAGGACAAATGTGAAACAGCTGTAGAGATGCTTGCTTTGATGCATTTCCGTGTACCAGGGGGTGTCAGTACAGGGCTTTTTTTCCTGTGCATTTATAGAAGTTATCTTTGAGCTGCGGCGCAGGAACAGTAACGCTTGGGAGCAGAGAGGAGGAACACCCCACAGCCCATCCCTGACACCACAGCCCATCCCTGAGAGACACCACAGCCATCCCTGACACCACAGCCCATCCCTGACACCACAGCCCATCCCTGACAGACACCACAGCCATCCCTGACAGACGCCACAGCCATCCCTGACACCACAGCCATCCCTGACAGACATCACAGCCACCCCTAACAGACCCCACAGCCATCCCTGACACCACAGCCATCCCTGACACCACAGCCATCCCTGACACCACAGCCATCCCTGACACCACAGCCATCCCTGACAGACACCACAGCCATCCCTGACAGACACGACAGCCCATCCCTGACACCACAGCCATCCCTGACAACACAGCCACCCCTGACAGACCCCACAGCCCATCCCTGACACCACAGCCCATCCCTGACAGACACCACAGCCACCCCTGACACCACCTGACCACCATTCTTGATACTTTCCCTGAATTGCTCTGCAAGATCCTGCAGGGTATGTTCGGGTAGGAGGGAGAAGGGAATGCTTGAGAAAATAAATCAAAAGAGAAAAAGCAAATTCTTAATGGTTGACAATCACTTGCTCTATGTGACCAAATATTTTGATTTCAGTTCCACATAGGCAAAATGGATGCAGATTGTTACTAAGCAAAATACCACTGCATCCTCCTGACAACACACTGACTTTAGGCAGATGATTTCTCTGTTGTTTCCCAGTGTTAATTTTAAGAGTGCCAGGACCTGAAGCTGCTCTTCCTCCTGCCTCCCTCCAGGCTGCCAGCACAGGTTCTCAGCCTGGTTCTATGTGGCACTGGTCCTGGCAGTCCTTGTGCTCATCCTACTGGGAGTTGTGGCTGTACAAGCCAAGCAAAGTGAGTAGATTCTACCTCCTGCTTCATCCCTTCACTGCAGGTGTGGTTAAACCTCTGAAAGAGCTGAGAGAAAAATTCCCTTAGTGTAGCACTAAAAGGTGTCAAATAAAGGAAATGAGAGTCTATTGACAAGGGCCTGGAGTGACAGGACAAGGGGGAATGGCTTCACACTGACAGAGAGCAGGTTTAGATGGGATATGAGGAGGAAATTTTTCCCTGTGAGGGTGGTGAGGCCCTGGCACAGGGTGACCAGAGAAGCTATGGCTGCCCCATCCCTGGCAGTGTCCAAGGCCAGGCTGGATGGGGCTCTGAGCAACCTGGGCTAGTGGAAGATGTCCCTGCCCATGGCCAGGGGTTGGAATAAGATGATCTTTAAAGTCTTTCCAAGCCAGGCCATTCCATGAACATCTCAGAAGGGCTTTGCTCACTGAGCTTTGCTCACTGAGTTTGGTCATAACTGTGTCTACACCAGGCAATGTGCACAGAGAGATCATCACATTCACAGTACAACTCTGGGTACAAAGACTGCATTTCCTTATCCTTGTTTTTAACCATGACCTCTTGCTGTTTCTTAATTTTTTTTTATTTTTTTTTTTTTTACTTTGGGCCATTCAAGTTTTGAAGGGCAGAGTGGGAAAATCAGAAAGTTTTCCTTGGTATGGTCTGAACAACACCAGCAATGACATTTCTTCAGAGAGAACCATCTCAGCAGTGCTCCTGAAGCAGCTCATGGAGGAGCTGTGTGAAGATGGACAGGGTGAGGCACGTTAATCCTTGCCAGCACAGAGGATGTGTAGGGTGCACAGTTCTGTTGTCTCTGTTCCCATTTCTCTGACACCCTACAGTTTATGGGAACTCACTGGTGCTACCCAGGAAACATGCTGTTCCTGCAGAGCAGTGATAACAAAATCTAAACTAACATTTTAATAGTGAAGTCCTGCTCCTGTTTTGGTATAAAGTTTCCAGTATTTTTGTTATATTTCTTTCTGCCAGGAGCTGCTGTCAGAAATGCCATGTATAGTAAATCCTCCTATTGTCCTGGAGAACACTTTCCAGACAATGGTTCATAAACAGGGGGAGGAATTCCATTCCTTGTAGGAGCTAAAGGTTCCCCTTGTCCTCCCACAGGGGCAACATGTGAGCTGTGTCCCCCTGGGTGGCAGCTGCACAGGGGCAGATGTTACTTCTTCTCCGAGGAGGCCAGGAGCTGGGAGGACAGCCAGAAAGACTGCCTGGCCAGGAAATCACAGCTGCTTGTCATTGAGGATGAAATTGAGATGGTGAGTCTTGCAGCAGCCATAAAATCCAAATATTTCTCAAAAGATAAAATGGCCTGGATGTCAAGAGTAAACACAGACAAGCAAGAGCTCCATCAGGGAAAGGATCTGGCTCTCCCTGCACAGGAGCTGGGTTTGGGAATGTCAGCAGAGCAGAGCTGAAGAGGAGAAGCACAAGAGGTGCCAAGTGTGGAAGTCAGAGTAGTTTTGACTGGGAAGAGGAAATACTGGGGACTTTCCACTTGTTTCCACCTCTTGGCTCTGGGAGGAGAGGAGGCTGATCATGTGTCTGGGCTGATGTAAGGGGCTGTTCAACCACGGCTGCTTCCCTGTCCTTGCTCTTCAAGAGGAAATAAAAGCTGTGCATGAGGCAGAACTATGACCTGGGCACAGCAGGAAAGCTCTTCTGTCATGTAATATCTTTCTAATCATTCCACAGGAATTTATAGACAACAAAGACAAAGATACCAAATATATTTGGATTGGCTTGGACACTGAAGACATGCAGAAAACATGGAGTTCACTGGGAGATCACAGAGTAAAAGAAATGAGGTGATGATTTGTGGGGGGAGGATATCTTTGGGAAAAGCAGCATGGTATCCTTGGTTGGAAATACAACTCTGAAGCTGAGCTAATTACCCAAAACACAGATCTAACCCTGCAGCCTCAGGTATTTATTCAGTCTATTTCATGGCCAGTTCCAGATCAACAGGTTCCTGCTGGGCACTTTGGAAACTGATTTCTGCCTCCAGAACCAACCACAGCCACAGCTCATATATTTATTAATGCAGAGATATTATTACACACTTCTGCTGAAATCCCTTCCAACAAACTCTCTCACTTTACAGACCACGTGCTGCTTGCCTCTGTTTAAGGTGATGCCTGTCACATAGCATTGGCTGGGATCTGTGCAGCTTTCTTCAGCATTGTGGCTGCATGGGGAGGATACTTATCCTTGTACCACTAATAATCCCAAACATCCATCCCCCAGAAGCCAGCAGTCCCTGCTGGGGGTGCCCAACCCACCTCTGCACAGCTGCTGTGCTTCAAGGGGGTGGTCGAGTGGGCATCATCCCCCCCCTCACTCAGAGCTCTGCCAGGATTTTTAACCAGTGCTGAGTTTAAACCCAGCCACCCATTGCATTCCTTTTGGTCTCTCAGCAGGACAGCTCTAAAAAGCATCGAGGCTGACAAGAACTGTGCTGTTTACAGAAGGAAAAATGTGATTCAGGCAGATAACTGCCAGACATTAAAGGAGTGGATCTGTAAGAAGAATGCAACTTTGCTGGTGCTCTGAGCCAGACAACAGGCAGAGCTTCTTGTCAGAAGACCCATTTTTTACAAGAAAACCAACTTGTGATGTAAATAATTTTTATCAGACTTGCAGGGAAATTTGCACTTTGCTGTGCTGTGCTCCATAAGAAGTCCGAAGACAGGTCCTGCAACAAGGGCTGCAAGCTGGCATGTGAGGATTTTGGGGTGCTCAGCCTTCATCAAGATTTTGGCAGCAGCTGCCTCAGGAGACATCAAAGGAAAAGAGACACTTGTGAGGAGGAGCACTGTGCAAGTGGACTGTGTGATGTGAAGGAATTATGGTCCCAGTGGGGGATGAAGGGTGTGCTGCACCCACTGCTGCCACCCCCACCAGCAGGCAGCTGCTGAGCTGAGGACTTCTTATTTGGGTTTCAGGATTTTAGTGTTTTCTGAAGTTTGTGGGTTTGGGTTTTTTTTCCCTTGGGGTCTAATTGTGAGTAACAGAAGTCAATTGAGGGCTGGAAAAAAATGCATCTATTGGACTTACTCAAAGCTGCTGCACAGCAGCTGGGCGTAGAGAGCAGACGAGGCATGGAGTGACTTGTAACAATTGTGGTTAATGTGCTGATTTCTCCCATCTTCTTCTGATGCTGAGCCTTGGAATCTGCAGGGATTAACTAGGGAAGGGGCTTGGACTGTAAGACAGCATTGCAGTGCAAGGAAATAAAGTTGATAACCTTCTTCTCCACCTTTATTTTGTCCCTTTACATTGTAAATTCCAACCACAGTTATGGTAGGATGAGGTACCAAAGCCAAGGACTGGTGAAATTAATGCCTGGGAGTACATTCAGTATATGCATTACTTAGGCATTGAAGTATCATAAATAAATGCTGGTTTTTTGTCTAGAAACACAAAAATGCTAAGAAGAGTCTGACCTAGAGCCTTTATTAGGTTCATGTATTTGACGAAAATGAAGAAATGTCATGAATTGAAAGTGCTGCTCTAACAAAAATGTCACTGACTGGAATTTAAGTCCTTATAACAATGAGGAAGAGAAACAAGTCTAACATGGCTTTTGAGATGATAAGCCTTTATCTCATCTTTGCTGTGATGCCCACAAATAAAGGCAGCTGCAGTTTCACAGAGATTTTTTTTCACACCTGCACATGCCTGGGGGTGTTTAATGTCCAACAGTTTAGGGCTGCAGATTAAAAAGTGAACTGTGCCCTCAGGAACTTCCCTTCAAACAACAACAACAACAACAAAATCCCAACACAGATTTACCCCGCAGAATGCATCAGCAGCAGCTCAAGACTCGTGAGAAACTGCGGTTATTTAAGAGGAAACAACAAAAATCCCCCAAACTCAGCATAGCACGTGGGGTGAAGAGGATTGAAGTGTTCATTCTAGACAGAGAAGCAAAGAAAAGGAGAGTCTGAAATGAGTAAGATAGTAATCTATACCTATATAATACATGCTTTGTAGAGAGAGAATTTCTCACTGCTGAAAAATTTTAACTTCAGGGTACTCACAGCACACCCTTCTCCATGCAGTTGAGTTGACAGTTGCTGGTTTTATGGCAGATCTTTCTTGATTCATACTGAATTTAACAAGAAAAACAAAATCCTGCATGCTGACTTCTCTCAAACTAGTTGTGTTGTTCAGGTTTTAACAATATTCATGAAACATCTATTATTTGGGCCTTCTTCCTATTATTCCTCTAATTAAACAAGTTTTTGCAGGGCCTTACTGAATCTCTTAGTTACAATTTAAGCAGTCACTTATTTAAAAAGAAAAAAGAAAAAGAAATTACCATTGAAGTACTTCATCAAACTCCAGTTTGAGTAAAACTAGTTGGCAGAGTTTGCATCTTGACCCTTCTCTTCTTAACATCACCAAAGAAGATGTTAATTGTATCCCTGAAGAGTAGATTCCAGAAGAGCTTTCACTGTAACCTTTTGTTAAAAGTCTGACACATTATGAGGTGTTAGAAAGGGAAAAGCATTCTTTTTTGGATCAAATGTCCTGTTTCATGTCAGCCCCTACATTATGATTAAAGACTTTTTCATGTTCAAAACCTGCATATTTTACTTCGCTTCAGATTTTTTTTCACCAAAATGTTGTCTGAGATGAAAAATGTTTTTAATGTCCCAATATTAAGATACAAACCACTGTAATTCAGGGGCTCTGTAAAGATATTTATTAAGTATTATCATGGTTTAGCCCTGACTGGACAATTTTGTAATACTGACACCTGATTAAGTCAATGAAAAGGGTGGATATGCCTCTAGTGAATACACATTTTGAGGTGAGAGTCCAGAAATAGCTCTCCTGGTTTCTGGTGGGGTGAGTTCAGACCCTCAGCCCGGCTGTTTCCCATGGTCAGGCTGGGCTGAGGTTCCCCCTTCCCTCCCCAGCAGGCAAAGGGGAAGGAGAGGCAGTGAGGGAGGGGAGGAAGGCTCAGCCCAGTCCTGGCTGCTGAGATTTGTTAATCCAGGACTGCCCATGCAGCAAACTGGGGGCTGAGTCAGGCCTGGCATCTGCCGGGCAGAGAAAAGGGAGGTGATCAGCCCTGGTGTGAGACATCTGAAGCCTGACCGGGCTGGAAAAAAAATCCTGGCCTCTCTCTCTCAGCACAGCTGGAATTGAAGGCATCAGCCAGGCCATGAGATCCTGGCCCAGCTCCAACACCACTGCAATGCATTGTGTGACTGCCTTGTACCAGCTGTGGCCTGTGTTAACTTTTTTTCCTGACCAGATAGAACTTCTAAAGCATAAATCTTACCCAGAGAAAAAATGGAGACTGGATGAAATGTAGAAAGACACAGCATGAGACTTAATGTCAGAAGAAGTGAGAAGAGAATCTCAAATGGAAAGGAAGATTGAAGGACTTGCCTGGTTAGGTTGGGCTTCTCTTGTGAGGCCATAGAGAATGGACTTAAATACCCTGTAACCTAGGGAGTGTTTTTTAGGGGGATGAAAATTCTAGTCATAGTTGTGAGCTGCTAAAGGAAATTGAAGAGAGGAAGACCGAGAAAGTGAAAGATGATGCCCTGCCCATTGAGAGAAGACAACCTCTGTTTCTTAAGATAAAGAGAACTTGTGTTTTATACTAGAAGAGGCATCCTTAAACTGTACCCTAATAAACTGATATGGCCCATGAGCTGCTGTGGCAGGCTGTTTCATAGAAGAGACTTCACAATGTCAACATTTTCTTCCCCTGGGCAGGCCAACTGTGAAGTGCAAAAGCAAGAAAACTGGTATCTTGTAAAAAATCTCTATAGTATTCAAGAGAGACTCCTTTCTCCGTAATGAATTAAGAAATATTTTAAGAGTGATAACTGACTGAAAATCCCAAGTTTTTTCTTTTTATATTAGAGTAAGAAAGTGAATAGTTGGTGGGGGGAGGAAAAGTGTTTTGAAGGTTCCATTCTGATTTCTGTTTTTTTTTTCTTTTAGTGTTAGTTAATAAAGTTTTATTCCTTTTAAGTTAAGCCTGTTTTGCTCTTGATTAAGAAATTTCAAATTAGCAAACCAAAACTAAGACATAAAATTAGTGTTTCCGCCCAGTTTCAAACCGAAACCACAACAAGTATCTTTTCAGTACTATTGCACATACCATACCCTTCACAATCAGATTAATTTAAAAACATTGCAGAATAACACCCTCCCCCTAACATATAAATTAATAGGTAAGTAGGCTTTTCATACTGTAGAGTCCTGTTACTGTACCTATAAAGAATACAAGCAACTAAGGAAATTGTAATCCATCAAAATTAGTGATTATATTTAAATAAACATCTGAAAGTCACAAGTTGCTGACAGTATCCATGTGCCAGTCCTGCTACAGTTGAGTCCTTCTGTCACAGAAAACAATGAAGGCGAACTTCCCACTCTTCCTTCTCTAGAAACTTGATAGTTATATTCCTTCCAGGAAAATTTGCTTTCTCTGGGTCAAATGACACTTTTAATCTCTGGATAACCTGCTAGTCATGGGTAGGACTCAGACAATCAGAGGGATTGTGCAGTCTTTCCATTCAGGCTCTCAGCAATCCAAGAGCACTGGAGACTGCTGCTGAAAATGTCATCTACACAAGGAAACCATCATACACTTTGTCCATGTGGAAATGTCCCCCTCGCTCAGAAGCCTCACAGTGACAGGCACAGGGCATGAGGAAAACACAGAGAAACATCCCTTGCTGTTAATTCTCTCATTCCCTTCTCCTGATTTTGCCTCCTTTCACTGAGGACCATTTCTTTCTTTACACATGAATGCCTGCAGCTTCACTATGACTTCCAGATCCAACTCTTCCCCCTCCCCCTGCCGTCAGTGCAGATGCTCATGTAAATAAATATTCTTATCTATTGTGACCTTTTTTGGCTACAGAAAGTGTTGTGAGGATTACGTCAGTTGCAGTGCAGCTACATAAGCTTGACAGTGTTATCACCAGGATTTAACACAATTAATAGAACATAAGATTAACAAAATATGGAATACAATGCAAGGTGCATCTCATCAAATGGAAAGAGAGGAATTTTCTATGATCCTGTCTAAAACAACAGTGTTCACTGCTGCATTACCCTGTGTCCACGAGGCACTGGCAGCCCTCCAGACAGACCCACTTCACCACCCATCCCTGCACACAGAGCCTGGCCCAAAGGAAAAGCAGAACAAAAACCTCCAACTGCACACCCTAAAGGGAAGGACAGAGAAGCTGCTCCTACAAGAGAAGAATAAATGGAAGAAATACTGATGCCATTACAAAAAGAAACTACAGCTGGGCAGTAGCTGGAAAAATGGGGCAAAGAAATGACTTATCAAGATGCTGAAGAGAGCCTTTTAAATGGTATCTTTAAAGCATTTCTCCATGGGTGGAGAATTCTGGCTATCAGAAAACTCATTCACCTCCAGGTATGAGCTGGGACACATTCCCAGGTCCTAAAGTATGGACATAGTGTGTGCAGGCATCATATTAGAGCTCTGAGTGTCAGGGGTGGTAGCTTGGCCCTCCTTTATTGTGCTCAGTTGATATTCAAGCTACAGACCCATTTCCTGGTTAAATAACATCCCGAGGCTGAGACTCCTTTGGACTCCAGATAGGCACAGCTTCCAGAGCCTTTTACTTCAAACCTGTCAGGGAGAAGGGAAGGCAGGATTACTTGGACACCCACAATCAAATATTGCAATAGAGCAAAGGCAGCTATGGGCATCCCAGGTTCTCTGCATAAAATCTGATTTATCTCAGGCAAGGCACCACAGGAGGATGATGTTTTGTGCCTTGAACAGAACACTGTGGAGATTGTCTTTTGTTAATGGTATCTTGTGCCCGGAATACAAAATCCAGGACTTGTAGTACTCCTGCATCTTGTTTAGTGGTCACTTAATGTTACATATACCCTTAGAGCAAAGACTGAAACTCAGGTTTGCCCTTCTCAGGGATGTTGTGTCATCAAGATGGGCACCACCACCTTGCACTTCCACGTCCTCCTATACAGCTAAAAGTTCCAGCAGAAGCTGTGAAGCAAATGTATCTCTCATTTCTCCCTCCCTCAGAACCCAACAGGCACCATGGTTAAGGGGGTAGAGGGGAAACAAGAAGCAAACCTCAGTTTTCACACTGCAGGTGTCCCTGCAGAGATAAGAGGGGACTCCTTCAGCAGCTCTTGTTTTCAAACAAAGTGCTATAAAGTTTTGTGGATAGGCCAAGCAAACTGGAGTGGTGTCCGGAAAAGCCAAGGGACAAATCCCACCAGTGTAGTAACACCTGAGCTTGGATATCAAGGTGTTTGCCCTCCCCTTCAGGAGGGGCAGTTTGAGGCAAGAGTGAGGCAGGAGTCTGGGAATGGAAAGAACCTCACTGAAAATGAAAGCATCAGTGGATGTTTGTATTGCAGACAGGGGATAAAAGAGTGGGAAGTGTTGTCTTTGCTTTTGCATGTTTCGTTTTAGCCTTCTGATGTTTTTGAATTCCTGGAATCAGATCCCACACACATCTTTGTAAACAACAATTGTTTACATTCCTCTTTAGAGGAAGTGGGAATTGATGTACTTTTGATTTGACTAGTGTGGTTTGAGAGGAACCTACTTGTCAGACCAATGAATGAACAACTTTTGTAACATATATAAATCAGAGTCTTACAATAAACTTCCTCTTCCTTCCTTGAGCCCTTGCTCAAGGAGAGGTGTCTGCATGTGATTTATCTCGTGTTGTATTGTGACAGGGAAAGACTGCAGTTTTCAATTTGAGGTGCCCACATGTTCCTCACATCTCACATTAAATACCTTTGTCAGATCAAGCCTTCAGGGCTTGGGGATAAAGTGAATATAGTCACACATCACCAGTAATGTCACAGACTTAAAAATATTTAAATTTTCCACTTTTTAAGGTAATTTCAGACTTGTGAAATCTCAGTGCTTATGTCTATCAATGGTAATTCTGCCAACTCCTGCCAGCAGCTGCTCCAGGATAAGCTGCAGCAGCCCCTGAGGAGATGGGATGGCTGCCAGGGAGAGGAACAAAGTGCCCCACACCTGGCACTGGTGGCACGGAACACAGGGCCCTGGCCACAGAGCAGCTCATGCAACAAAAATTCACATCTTCCTTTCCCTACAGAAGTCTCTTTTGGAGGAACATTCTACGAAAATGAAAACATGTCTTGGCAGTCTCCCAAATCTCTTTGCTATAAACCTCAAACAGCTTACATGCCTGTTTGTATTTTTGCAAAATATATTATATAATGAGGAATTTGTGTTACTGTAATCTTCCCTTCCTCCCCCCATTGTTTTGTTGTCTTGGTGTCTCTTGGTTTCACTTTCACTTTCTCTAATGTCTGTTACCCTGAGCCTGCCTCATGTTGCTTCCCAACATTACAATTTTGTTCCCTAACTTTCATCTGCCACAGTCTTAACAATGCCATGTGAAATCTTCATTGCATTCCATACCCTCTCCATAATCATCCCTTCAACATAATAACAGATATTTCCTACAAGTCACTATTTCTGTACTATTTTTCTTACTCCTCTATAATCAAATATCATCAGCAAAACCCCACCACATCAACTTACAGTTCATTGTTTAATGCTTTTCCATTTACCCAAAAGAACTCTCCATTTCTTTTATACAGTCCAATCCATGGGTCTTGCTTCGTTATCTTCATCATAAAGCTCTGTAGGAATAAGCCCACGTAAGAAAAGAAGTTCTGCATGTTCAGTCCAGCTATCAAAATACTAAGTCTTTGACCCAGGGCAAAAGCAAAACAACAATCTAACCTTTTCTGGAGAAGAAAGAGAAGAAACAATATTAAAACCTAAATATTCAGAGACTGGTGACTGGGATAGAGTTGAGCGACCTAGAGCGAGGCTATTCTAAAATATCAAGGTCTGCTATCAAGCTCTGGAGGAGATACAGAGGAATATATTCTCCTAGACCTTTGTGCAGGGTGAAATCTTTCCTAATATTGTGATATAATATAGAAAAAAATTCTCCAGCTGCACTTTGGGTAACTATCTCCTGACTCCTAAGGTCACAATTAACATGTTTACCAACTTGTGTGTCATTAACCTATGTCCATATGAGAAAACAGTTGTTTAATTAAAGATAAATGAGATGCAACAGTGTTTACCCTGATAGATGCCTTCAATTTGAGTGTTTATAGCTGTGAGCAGCACAAAATTTATTTCAGACAAGACCTTGGACATTTCCTAAAACATCAACTGCTTAAACTGATGTTTCCTGTTTTTCAGGGAGAAGAGGCATGAAGTTTTCTGCAGGCTGTGACTCACTGTGGTCTTACATCAGCTTCCTAACTGTTCAGCTGAGGAGGCTGGAGAAGCAGTTCCCTGGAAATGGACTGGGAGGGGAAACAGGATCCTGCTGTGGTTCCCTTACCAGCTCCTGATGATTTTCAATGACCAGGAGAGAAGCGTTGTGGAAAGAGCAGTGACTCTGGCTGGAGTTCCAGGCAGCTTCACTCTCTGAGAGGTAGTAACACTTCCTCTGGAAGTACAGCCAGCCTGATGGACACAGGTCCAGGGGAGGGCACACAGGAAAGACTTTGGCTGCAGAAGAGTTTACTGGGAAAAGATAAAAAACAATCTACCCGTTTCTTCCAGCTGGGAAAGTGTTTGCTTTCTGACTGCATCACCTAAAATAATCCAAATCTAGCCACAGCATTGGTACTTCTGCCCAGCTGAAATAGTTATTGTAAGCTAATGATCAATTCTGGATTCTGCACCCTTCTGCCTCTTGACATAGTCTTAAAAGGCTAGTCAGGGACAGCTTGGTAGAAGTAGCTGAGAAGATGATAATAAAGTATCACCCAAGGATTCTTCTACAGCTTAAAAATGCCAACAACTCCAGTTTTTGCATATGTTGCTTCCTCACAGCTGAATTAATAACTTTGTTTATTATAGTGCCATTTTTGAAGGACTGCAGATTGGTAGGACAATCTTCTTGTTGTTATTTGTTTTCTTGAACTTGGATTAAGACCAGCAGTAATGTGACAAACTTGACACCAAAAGTACACTAAACTGAGCCCTCCCTAATCCACTGAAGCATGTGGAGTCATCTCTGCAGCACTGGCCCACAATTTCAAACAGAAATCACAGATTCACACAGAAACACAGAGTTGAGAGGGACTTCAAAGATCATTTTGTTCCACTCCCTGCCATGGGCAGGGGCAGATTCCACCAGACCAGGTTGTTCCAATCCCCAACCAACCCTTAGACACTTCCAGAGATCCAGGGGCAGCCACAGTTTCTCCAGGCAGCCTGTGCCAGTACCTCACCACCCTCTGAGTTTAGAACCCCAAACCCTGGTAATTTCTATTGCTAATTATATTTTCTTTTAAAATTCCTTACTTACCAAAATGAATACATGAAATCCAAATGACAGCAGCAGTAAGGAATCCAGCGACAGCTCGCCACAGCCAGATGTTTGAGAATAGACCTGAAAAAATAAATGTGAGGAATTAAAAAACCAACAAAAACCCCCAAAACAACAAAGAAGAAGCAGCTGACAGGGGAGTAGAGTAGCTCTCTGTGGAGAACAGGCTGGGAGCAGAGACATCTAGCTTATTTTCACAAGGCTTCTCAGCTAACAAGAACTCTGAGTTACCGTAAATTTTAGTTACATCATCCAGAACTTAAAGTGATCAAAAGAGAAAGAAACAAGCACGGCAAAAATGACGGTGGACAGTAAGTTTAATACTGACCTGGTGCCTAAACATGGCATGGACAAGTGAAATAAGAAAACCCATCGGTTCTGGAACCCAAAACTTCTGAGAAATATCCAGCCTTGTCCCACCGCCACAGCTTTTTAGTCTCCTTTTGTTCCCCCGTCCCCTCCAGAGCTTTGGAAGCACCCACCGCCCGGGCAGTGGCGGGGACGAGGTGTCCCGAGAAGCTCCACAGGACGGTCCCCTCTCCTGGCAGTCGCTCCGCAGCCAGCACAGGGCGTTTCCAGCGGGGCGGCGGCTCCCGGGCGGCATCCCCGGCTCCCCGTGCCCAGGGATGCGTTCCCGGGGCAGGCACGGCGGCTCAGCCCCGCGCTCCGGAGGGATGTCCCGGACCTTCCCCCGCATCCCAGCGCCGTGTCCCTCGCCCGTCACCTTTGCTGCTCCGCTCCGTGCCGGGCTCCGCGGAGCCACCGCGCTGGCCGCCGCTCGCCATGGAGCTCACGGGGCCGGAGTTGCCCTCGCCGCTGCCCGGCCCCGCTGTCCTCGCCGCTGTCCTCGCTGCCGGTCCCGCCGAGCGCCGGCCCCCAGGGGCATGGCCACGGAGCGCTGGCTCGGAGCCGAGCCGACCTTTGGGCCGGGAACAGTCGCGCCGCAGCTCCGGAGTAATAGGAATTGGGGACGCTTTCAAGAAATCGGCCCTTACAAGATCTCGCTGGGATCCTCTGACACCAGCAAATTCCAGGAACTAGCACAAAGAGAGAAGGCTTTGGTTTGGTTTCGTCTGGCGGGATTTTTTGCTTGTTTAGGGTGTTTTGATTTTTAAATTTAAAGAAAAAAATCATATTTATTTATTTTCTTCTTCTGTATGGAGGAGGAGAGTAAAATCAAGTATTTAAGCGCTGATTACTTAAACTTGTTTGGAAAATCACCTGGCCAGTGATTTGCTTTACCTAGAAGAGCATAAAGCCTGATGTCTGCTGGCTTGCCAGCTGTGGGGATGAAGGTGCAATAGAAATTTCAGTATTGCTTGGAAGACAGGGCCATACATATCATCCATTTCATCTGGTAGTTTTGCACAATAACTGCTGGAATTGCAACAGATCCAGACTGTGTTGCCTGTTCAAGCACCATAAGGAACACAGCTCTCTCCAAGTCACCATGTGGGCTCTGTGTGAGGCTGGTGAGCAGTTCAGAAGTGGTTTACCATAAGTATAATTTGAATTGTAGTTGATTTTACCCTTTGCCCACAGCAGTTCATTTAAGCACTGAACTGGGAGAGCTGGACTGGTCAAAATTCCCAGGAAGACACTGGGGAAGAAAAGGAAACATAAAATGATAAAGAATCCAAAAGATATGTGTAACAAGACTTAAGGCATGATGGCTTCAGGAAGGTTAGGGAACTGAGGATCCACAGGAGAGAAAAGAGGTGATGGGTCCAGAGAGCTCAAGATGGAGAGTTTTCCAGAGGTTTTGCAAGACCTGAATACAGAGATAGAGAGGATGAGAGTGGGGTGTGGAATTAGGGCAGCAGGGAGGTTCAGTACCTGCTCAATGCAGAGCATGTTTTACAAAAAGGAGGCAGGGAAATATCAGTATGTGCACAGCTGGCATTCTAAGAACAGCTTATTCAGCATTTATTCACTCTGAAGGAGTGGCTTGGGCTCCTGCCATTCAGTCCTGCATGTCACTGAGGTCAAAAAGAGCACTGTGGCTTTTAACCACAGAGCATTCAAAGTGAGTGCTCTTTTCATGCTCATCCACGAGTACAGAAGGTAATTCTGACAGCTGCAGGAGATTCTCTAGGCTGGCAAAAAACCCTGAGAAATGCTGTCAACATAGCTGGGAACCATCTGATCCTCCAAAACTACTGTTATTAAACCCAGATGCTTGTAACTGAGACACTCACCTTCACCTTCACTTTCCCTGATCAGTTTGGCTAAGAAGCCTCCAGACAATTCCTAAAATGAAAACTGATAGACAAGATAGGAATTTCTTGAAGGCTAAAGACTGAAACACCCTCCAAACTGAATCCCTGGGAAATTACTTTAAAATATTGCCATGATGTAGGGAGACAAATGCAAACGTTCTAAGGAAAAAGCATGGCATTTTACAAGACCCTCATGGGAGTGACTTGAAAAGTCAGAGTTGGATCCTGTGGTGTTGCCTCCTGCCTGCTGCTACCCCAAATAATTTTTGATTACCTTTTATCACTCTCTGGTCATAGAATCATGGAATGGTTTGGACTGGAATAGATTTTATCTAATTCCAACCCCTCTGCCATGGGCAGGGTTACCTTCCACTATCCCAGGTTCCTCAAAGCCCCATCCAACTTGACCTTGGGCACTGCCAGGGATGGGGCAGTCACAGCTTCTCTGGGCAACCTGTGCCAGGGCCTCACTGCCCCCTGAGTGTATGTACATATACATATATATATATATATATATATTTCCTAATATCTGCTCTGCTCTAAATATTTTTTCTTTTAGTTCAAAACTGTTCACTTTTGTCCTGTCACTATCTGCTCATTTAAAAAGTCACTCTCCTTTATAAGCTCCCTGCAGGCACTGGAAGGCCACAATGAGGTCACCCCAAAGCCTTCCCTTCTCCAAGCTGAACAATCCCAATTCCCTCAACCTTTGCTCCCAGCAGAGCTGCTCCATCCCTCTGCTCCCCTTGGTGTCCCTGCTCTGGCCTGGCTGCAGCAGCTCCCTGTCCTTCCTGTGCTGGGATTCCAGAGCTGGATGCAGCAGGGGGGTCTCAGCAGAGGGGCAGAATCCCCCCTCCCCTGCTGCCCTGGGGCTCTGGATGCAGCCCAGCACAGGGGGGTTCTGTGTTGGGGCAGGGCCAGCTCTCACCCACAGCATCCCCAAGTCCTTCTGCCAGGGCTGCTCCCTCTGCTCATCACCAGCCTGGATTGGTCACAGGGGTTGTCCTGACCAGGTGCAGCACCAGCACCTGGTCCTGTTAAACTCCATGAGATTCCCATGGGCCACTTCCCAAGAAAGAACAGGATTTCTCTATAGACAATATGTGACTCACCACAGAGCAAACATCGCACTTATTACCTTGAAACATCACTCACCGCTTGAAGCCTTTGCAGCCATAAACCAAAAATGGTTCCAGAAAGTCCAGCGTGTGCTAAAATGTACTGCAAGCTCTGTAACAGTCAGTGCTACCAAAGGTATTTTTGTGTGTCCTGAACCCTGCTTGCTGTTCTGACAGCAAATCTGCATTGGCAGTGCATCCTCCATTAACTGCCCTGTTGGCAGTGAGGTCATTTTCTTGTGTTGGTACATTTGTCATTTAGAACCAGATAAAATCATTTGCATGTGCAATACTGCATGAATTTCTTTTGTTTACATAAAATATCACTCATCTCTGAAATACCTATTCATGTCTGTCTCTGCTTAGTTACTTCTATACAACAGCTTCTGGGCTTTCTAATGGTTTGGGGGGTGGTTTCCTATAAGAACCTTGCCTTCATTCACTGTTTTCTCGTAAAATAAAATCAAAATCCCTTGGTTGTGATTTTTTCCAAGATACTCACAGCATTTTTTCCACCAAGTGTATCCTGAATACCACAGCTGGCTTGAGATACGGTTGGGACACAGGTCCACAGAAATAGGATGAGCCCTGAGGATCAGCTCTTGGAGGTGTCCCTGTCACAGGTTCTCCTCAATAAAGGTCACTAATGGAGCCAGTTCTGTGTCCAGGATGTGCCCATCTGGGGCTGGTGCTGCCAGCCTGGCCTGGCCCAGGGAGTGTCACCCATTGCCCAGCTGCAGCAAGAATTAACCAGCCTGGCATTCTCTGAGGCACTGAGCGCGGAAGCAGAAAGAGGTCAGGCTGGGGTTGCTTAGGGATTGCCTGGCCTTGGCATCAGGATTAGACCCTGACCACATCAGAGTGAGGAGGAAATGTTTCACCCTTCCCTTGCAGTAGGGATGCCAGAGGTAATCCAAGAATCACAAGCTGTAAAGGGAAAGTTTATTGTAAGGCTCAGATCACAAAATCAGAGAACTGCGAAGAACTGCAAGACAGAGGCAGAGGAGTCAAAGTACTTTCAATCGAACTTCTGCCCTTGGTAGGAATTTCCTTGCAAGCCATAGTTGCTCCTGAGTCTTGAGACTTCCTGTGGCTTTCTGGGTTTGATGGGGTTTATGCAGTTCCACTGTGGCCCCAGGGTGGCTTCCCATTCCCACCCCTCTGGTGCACAGTTGCTACCTTTGCTGCCTGCTGAAGGCTCCAGCTGAGGGCCAGTGGCTCCCAGGAAAGAGGCTTTTCACTGGCCCTGCTTTCAGGAGAGCCAGCTTGATCCAAGGGGGCACATTCCAGCAGCGGGAATATGAAAATAGAACACAATGTAGAAAGCTCTCCCACCTCTCCAGTAAAGTGAGTACAAGCCAAGAGCCCCTCCAGTTCAGCTTCCTTCTGGAATAACGGTGCAGATCCTGGGGTCTGACACTGAGATTTTTCTGCTTTAGCTCCATGTTCTTACTCTGTTTTTTGGGGATTGAAAGTCAGGGAAAGAACTACAAATACGTTTCTAAAGCATCTGGATGTGAGCAGTCAGTGAGGAGGATGGCTACTGTGAGGGATGTCAAAATGTGCTTTCAATTTAGAAAGAGACAGTTTTTCTTATAGGATTCCATCTTCCCTTCCAATGGATACAGCATGCTGTGTATAGATTTTTTTGAGCAAGCAATTTTTTTTCTCAGTGGTAAACCAGGCCATCAGTGTCACTTCCTCAAGGACTACACAGAGCTTTCTCCAACCCGCAGATGAACAAGAGAGCCATGAAAGGCACTAAATAGGAGAAATTATTCTACCTGAAAGGACAGAGCAAGAAGGATAATTCTTGGAGTCACAGAAGGCCCAGGGTCCCAAGAATTACTGAAGCACATGGGCAGACTTTGGTGAAATTCCCTGTTTCCTGATCATAGCTCACTGTTTTCCTGGTGTAATCAGTTTCTCCTGTTGGCTTGAACTTTTCTGAGCACGAAAAGCCATCAGGATAAATTTCCTCCAATGATCTCCAAGGAAAAGAGAGCAGAGCACAGTGTTGCCATTCCTTGAACTTCAGGAGGAAGTTCTTGACTCTTCCGGTCATGCAAAAACTTCTAATGGAAAGAGAACTCTATTTCTATTTCATCTTTTGATGACACAAACATCAATAACATAAGTTCATGGCCTCCCTGAGGTCACCTGTGTTGGGAAGTGGTTCTGGCATTGGAAGTGTCTTGAGTTCCCAAAGCTCCACAAAACCCACACACCAGCAACACTTTGTTGTTTTGAAAGAAAGCTTTATACCATGCAGTGAAGAGGACAGAAACTGTACAGGGGCCAGCAGTCAGCTCAGGCAGCTGAGTGGCGTCCTTTGGGGTGACCCAGAGCCACATCAAGCTAGCTGCCCTCGCCTGTGATCAATCTCAAGGAAAAGAGGCCGAGCACACAGTTACCATTCCCTGGGGATCACTCTCATCATTCTCATACAGCTCCTTCACAGGTCACTGTGGGTTTGATTGTCCTGTTTTCTGTCCAGATCAAGCTTCTTTGGGCTCTGTCTTCGGGTCTTGCTGGTCTTGCTGCATCTTTCATTCTGTGCTCTTCCCAGCAGATACCTAAATCTGGCACTCCTTCCCTTCCCCACACAGGACTGTGGCTGATTTTATGCCCAGATCTGTGCTGCAGGATGATCCTTTCCCTTGGGCTGATTCCCAATTCCCCATTCCCACAGGCTCTGGATGTACTGTGTGCTCTTGGAACAGACAATCTGGCACAGGGGATGGTTTTTATCCACACCCACACCTGACTTTGTCCCTGTCCATCCTGGCAAGGAATGGGGTTGCCCTTCCCCACAGGACACATCCAGAAATCCTGCAGCCCTTCCCTTGTGTGCAGATAAAGTCAGGCTGTGGCCAGGTAGGGAGAGTCTCCTTGGGCACAGGCAGGGCTGGCAACACAGGGCTTGTGCATGGATGTGACTTGCAGAGTTCAGGACCTGTTGGGGATCACCCCTGTGCCGCAGCTGGATTCCTGCGTCCTGGCAGTGCCTGCCTGGAGTGCCTCATACCTCTGGCATGAGACAGTCCCAGGATCCTGCTGTGTGCCTAGTGCCAGCTCATCCAGAGGGGATCCATCCAGGCTCAGACACCATCAGGGAAAGGGTGGTGCTGAGCTTGGCCACGAGCATGGGGGGAGGCTGCAGGAGTCCCTGGGAGCAGAGATGGGTAGGAAAGAGAATTGATAACATCCCATCCACAGTTTTTCCTACAGGAAAGATGTAGGATAACATATCAGCTTGCACCCTGTGGCTTTTAGCTCTCCTTGATGTTTCTTTGATATGGTTGCATCTTTTTCACACTGTTTTGTATTGTTGACTTCCACCACAAGGAGCAGTTCCACATCACGAAAATCCAAATGACCAGGCTAGTGAGAGGCGTAGTATTGTCCCCTATATGAATCTGATCAGGGGAAAAAAGTCAAATTGGATTACCATTGCTTTGACCCAATTGAGTGAAAGGCAGAGTGGCACCTGGCCTTGCTGCTAAGCTGTGTTAGCCTTAGGGTTCAGGAACTGCCTTGATGGAATCTCCCTTCCATCCCTCACTTTTGTTCCCCACATCTCCACAAAACTTTTCTGGGCAATGCTTTCCATCCAGAAGAAACATGCCCCTGCCCTGCTTTGGTCCCCTCCAGCCAACGGTGCTGACATCACCCTCTCTCTTGTCCCTGCTTCCTGTCTCATTCCTTGTCACAGGGAACTGCATCCAGTCAATCTTCTTCCCCCAGCATGAACTACAGCTGTGTCCTCTCCTGCCATCCTGGTGGGGAAGGCCTGTGTTCCCTGGCACTGAAAGGCTCCCTTTCTTGCCACAGGCCACTGCTGTGTGCTGAAAGCACATGCGCCTCTAAAGCAATCAGGTCCCCAAACCACAGTCCCTGACCTCCCGTGGGCTCTCTGCCTCTTGCTCTTGCCTTTGGGATTTTCTGTTCCCAGACATTGTGGCAGGGGACTTGCTGGAAGAGATCACATGGCTGGGGTCGTGTTCCCGTGTTGACCACTTCCACTTTTTCTCTGTCAGAGAGTATCTGAGACCAAGGAAGTAGAGCTATATTTTGATTGTGAGAAAAGGCTATACTCTGAAAGAAGCCAGCAATGAGAATACACGAAACTGACCATTTTCTTCACCAAGAGGGCAAATAAGTCTCAGTGCTAAAACAGCCAGCACAGGGGGGAAGGAGTGCAATGTTGCATCAGACACAGCACTCTTCCCACAGCTCACAGAGATGAATTTTTTCCATCTCGACTAAGATCATTCTCCCTTTGGGTGTCCCTTAGGAATATAAAAATGTAAAATCAACTGTGGTGCCATTACAACCGTACATATGCTGTCAGACAGGTGTGACTCCTACTGGGGGACACTTTTCCCTTCTGAGAAAGACTTTTCAGCTTTTGTCACCAAAACCAATGGCTTCTCACAAAGAAGTGTCCTGCGCACCTTCCTTGGGTCGTGTGCTAAATCCCTGTAAATCCCCAGCCAGCTGGGGGCAGGGAGTTTGCTCCTTACCATGGGATCAGTTCTGGGCACAGAAGCTTCACGGGGGCCGGACTCCCAAGCCCCAGGAGGCCTCTCCCGGTGCAGTAGAGCTTTGCTCCCACTGCCAGCACCATGTGCCAGGATGGCAGCAGGTCCGGAGCCCAGGGGTGTGTGACAGGAGCTGCACAATTGTCACTTGCTCAGTCCTTGGGCCTGGCAGCTCCAGCCCCCTGAATGCAGTGCCCCCTTGGAAGCTGGATATCACCAAGTCATCCCTTGCTGTAATGCCCACCAGGTCTGAGCCCATGGAGCCATTCTTACGGTCAGCCCTTTCCAGTCCTTCGTTTCCTCTCTGCTAGAAAAGACAGTAGCATTTTCTTCATGTGTTTTTTCATTCTGGGGGACAACCTGCAGAAGGGAAGAAGACTTTGCGATTTCCATGGTCATACTGGACCAAAGGAATGCTAAATGAGAGGGTCAGAGAAGAATTCCAGGCACAGGAAATGACTGTGTGCTCCGTGCGGAGAATAGTCACAGAGCACCAGGGAATCCCCCACAGGCTCTGGTAGCTGAAAACCAGCCCAACTCACAAGGCCGCAGCCAGACAGGGAGCAGTACAGCAAACATGATACAGCCTTTGCCACCTTGCTCAGACGCATACACAGAAATGCTCAAGGCACAAAGCAGCTCTCACATGCCCCAGGTCTGGTTGGCCTCGAAGCAGAATTGGAGCACAGGTGCTGCTGAAAGCCAAACATTTGTGTGCATTGCCAGGCAGTGCAGGGGGAGAGCAGGAAGGGGAGCTGGAAGGGGCATGGCAATTCAGGGAGAACAGGGCCTGCAGGAGGACACTTTTTGTTGGCATGCAGCAGCTCCTGAAGAGCAAGGCTGCGAAGTGCACTGAGGTCAATGGCTGGCAATGCAGGGGCATTGGAAGAAAGCAGCACAGGCACATTGTCCATCCTGCTGCCTGCGGGCTGTGATACCAGAGGGATTGTTCATCCTGTCCCTTCCCTGCCTCCACACTTGCTCGGACTCTGCTTGCAGCACAGAGGCAATCAGTGCTTTCCTGTGGACACAGAAATACAGAGCTGAGCCAGCACTGGTTCCACAGGAGCTGCAAATTCAAAACCTCCATGGGCTCCAGAGCTCATCCTGGCAGTTGTCCCAGGTGAAGGGACATGGCACAGAGGGGTGTTTGTTTTCCTCTTGAACCAAATCCTGACAGAGTTCTTTTCTTGTCCCATTGAACAGTCAATGAAAACAGGCTCTTGGGCAACTCCCTTTGGAATGACAGAGGATTGATGGCCTACCTGATGCCTCTCAGGGATTGCAGTGACAATTTTTGTTGGTCCTGTTCACAGGGGGGCCCAATGCTGTTTGAACCATTTTGGCTGCTTGCAGGTTGGACTAATCTGGAAATAACAACAACAATTTCTGCTTGCAAGAATGAACACTATTGCATGCACTGTCAGAGCTCTGAAACCTCCTCCCCCAACACAGATGCAAACCGCCTCTTTGCTCATGAGTCTACTGTAAATATCATCAATTGGTAAGGTCTTAGGTTCCAATGAGAAAAGAAACACTCAGTTCAATTACACAAGCTTGTATCTCAATATGATTTAGTCCTCGAGTTCCATCAGATACCAACTTTCTTAGTGCTATATATTTCAGGTCACCAAGGCAGTACTGAATCCAGAAAGGAAGTGTAACTAAGCCAGACCTGGATCTAAGTCTAAACAAACTCCTCTTCAATGTTAAAGTTTTAAAGCTGCATTAAAGGTAATTGACTTGGTACTTTGCACTGGTTTAGAATTTGGTTTCTAACTTTCATCCTGTGGTCTTTGCATTTTATCAAGTCAGGACACTGTCAGCTATCAATCCTGGAAGTCTTTGGTTGAAATAGAAGAATGAATTGGCTCCCACAGCCCTATTTTTTATGTTCCATGCGGATCAAAGGCTTGCCATGTCTTCTCATGTGCATCTCTGAGCAAGTGGCAAAATCTGGGATTAGAATTTTGTTTTGTAGTGTATGATTGTGGAAGCTTCTCAAGCTGTTCTCAGCTTTCAAAGGATGGAAAGAAGAAAGAAATGACATCTGAAATTTAAAAATGATTCCGTGAAAATCAGAGGAAGATCAAATGGATCATTTGTTTTTATGGTGGTGATAAGGAATCTTTTTTTTTACAAAGTATCACTTATCAATTTAGTAACTTAAAAATTTGTTTTGAACTCAGTGCAGAGATGAGCAAAGACTTTTATTTATATAAGTTGAAGTTAAGATTCCTGTAAGTTCTGAATCGAATGCTTCTTTCTAATGACTTTTATTATAAGCCTTGTAAGATTTTGGGTCACTCTTGGTGTCATAAGACATCTCATCATCTTGAAATATCTCAAGAATTGCAGTCATAAGGACAACTAAGTATTATTTGATCTTCATGCTTCTTCAAAAACATTTGTAATATAAATTCCTCAGTGTTTGAACATGTTGTTTTCACTTTTGTCGCAGCTCTTTCTTTTTTGAAATTTGAACTTTCAACCCTCGTACTTTTTGCAGATTCGTCCTACACTCAAGGGTAGCTAAAAACTATTGTCTTTGGCCTTCACACCAGATTCTGTACCTCTGGTCTTTGGATGTCATGACTGGACATCAGTCAGCAGGAGAGAGACACAATTAATTGCCAGTGTTACATTTTTAGCAGACTTACGTTGGAGTGTCCAAGACAGTGTTAGGGCCAGTTACAGTCATAACCAGGATGAGACCAGTGCAGCAACTTGTGTTCTGGAACAATGGCTTTTTACCTACAGAGGGGCAGAAACAGGAAAATGGGGGAATAGCTGCAATAAAGCCCCTTTCCTCTGCATTCCAAGAGACTCTTCAGGCTTGCATTGCTGGAGCAATCCAGATTTGCAAGCTGGAGCCAGACTAAATGTCCTGGGCTTCCCTTGGCTCTGGACCCCTGTATCAGGGAACTGAACAGATGCCAAACTAACAATGGTTTGAGGAGAGAGGTGAAAAGGTGGAGAGTCATCATTCAGGAATGAGAGATTGCGTCACAGCCTATGCCTGTTTGGGCAAAGTGCAGAAGATCCTTAATAGGCAAAATTTCAGCGGCGAATACTTCAGCAAAAAAGACAAGCCCTTCATACTCCAGGTTGTAATTCCCAGATGAACGCTTCGTAGGCAGGACGGTGGCAGCTCTCGTGGACATAGTGCGTCAGTAACTGTGGAAGATACATCCTATCTTTCAGCAAGCAATTCCAAGTTGAAGATGCCAGATTTCTTTGGGCTTTTCTATTTTTATTTTCGGTGCCGCGGGGCAGATGGAATCGGCCACTGAGCCAGCTCCCATCCCCAGCCTGATGTGCTGGTAAGCACCAGACTCAGGGGCAGCAAACACTGCCCTTGGCAGCCCAGGGGGCAACGGGCTATCCCTCAAACACAGCCTCAGCAGCCCCTAGGACAGGGGATGGCCCTGCTGTGCTCAGCATTGTATGGGATATCCTTGGCGCTCTAGGGGCAGCTTTGGGGGTGTTGGGATTGGACATAGATGGCAAAATATCCCCATAAGCCACTGGCTGCCTGCCCCACTGCATGAGAGAGGAATTGGGAGCATGCGGGAAGAGGCAAAGTGGGGAAAACTCCCAGGCTGGGATAAAGATGGTTTAATAGGAAAAAGACAAAACCATGCATGCAGCCAAAGCAAAACAGGGAATTCATTCTCACTTCCCATGGGTCAGGCAAGGTTTCAGCCAGCGCCCAGAAAGAGCAGGGACTCCATCACAAGTAAACAAGTGACTTGGGAAGACTGAATTGACTGGAAAACTGCCAAACTGTTGTCCTGAGGTGACCACTGGCAGCCAGCATTTGGTCTGGAGGTGAGTAAGATGGCACCATCCATCAGAGTTGACACGGATTTGTAAAGAGGCAATGGCTGTGACCTAGAAAGGGTCCTCAGGGCATCCTGATGCCAACCAATGCATTTTCATCCTATACTGGGAAAATGAAGGACATTAATTTACATAGTTTCCCCGTAATGAACATTTTTAGACTTATAAAAATGTAATTCAATAACAAATATGCTATTCATGCTCCAAAATCTGTCTCCCAGATCCAAAAGGCAATTAGTTCCTATTCTCTCCCCAGTGAAGCTGCACAGAGGATCATTTTCTTGGTCTCCCACGAGTCTCTGTGCAATTTTTTTTTTGGTATCGGAAGTGCTTTATGCAGATTTTTTTGGTAAGCCATCGATGCCATAGATTTTCTAAACTTAATTTGCAAAGATCTTAGCCATGATTTAGCAAGAATCTGTGGATTGATTATGGAAATGTCTCAAGTTGGAAAGTAATGAGCAAAAACACCTGGAAAATTAAAAATGATTCCTTCAAAACTTACAAAAGAAGTACCACATGGCTCTGGGTGGGTTTGGGGTTTTTTTGTTGTTTGTTTGTTTTTGGATGGAGAGGATGATGTTTTTCTGTCTCTAAAATATAATGTTTGTTGTAAAATGTGTATACATGTGGAGACTGAGCACAAGGCTCTTTATTTGAATAAGGTGAAAACAATCCTTTTAAGATATAAACTTGAACTTTGCAGCCCTTTTTCAAAATGAGCTTTTATTCTTAATTATTTAAATTTTAATTTTTTTTTTTTTTTTTGGTCTATGTCACATCTTGTTGTCATAAGACATTATACTACCTTGAAATATTATCACATATCCCAATTAAAAGACAATAGGCATTTATCTGATTTTCGTTTCTTCAAAAACATTTGTACAATAATTCTTTCGTGTTGAACAATCTCAGTTTTCCCCTCTCCCCCCCCCCCTCAATTGGGCATTGTCTTGTTATTAATTGAAATTAAATTTTCAAACCACTCAATTCTCTTATACTTTCTCTACAGCCATGGATGGCTACTAAAAAATGCTTGTCCTTACCTTCCAACCAGACTTCATTCCTCCTGGCCTAGGATGTCATGGCCTGGACAGCAGTCAGTGGGAGAGAGACACAATTAATTGCTGTTATTGCGTTTAAAGCACTTACATGGGAGTATCTGACAGAAACAAGAGACAGGAGCAGGATTATCTCAGTAATCAGGACAGCAAAACTCGTGTGGGAAACAACACCTTTTCTAGAGAGTAGAGAGACAGAAGAAAATGTAAAGATTAGGGGAAAAAAGCTGCAGTTAAAGCCCCCTTTCCTCTGCATTCCAAGAGACCTTTCCAGGCTCATGCTGGGAATCTGGGGCCTTCCAGATTGCATGCTGGAGCCAGGCGAATGTCCTGGGGCTTCCCCACTGGGCTCTGGAACTCTGTGCCTCAGGGAACTGAAACAGATCCCAACTTATCATGGGTTTGAGAGAGATGGAAAAGCAGGAGAGTCCCCACAGCCCTGGATTGACAGGACAACAGAGAGAGGGGGTGTGGTGAGAGAGGGATCTGCCGAAGGAGGAGGGACCTCAGTAAATAGAGAGTTAAAAAGGGCTGCTCAGAGAGAATGGCATCCAGGCAGGGGTTTGCTATGCAGGAAACATCAGCAAAGAAGGTCATAGCAGAGAATATGAATTAATCACCTTGTGTCAGGATTGAATGAGTAAAAACTAGACACACCTTTCATTCAAGGCAGCTCTAGTGAGGAGCCACCAAGAACTTTAAGATGTGTGGCTAAATATAAACATGATTACTAACAAAATCCCAAGGATATTTGGCCAGGGAGATAATGCTAATGCTGTCTTTTAACCTCACTCTTAGAGCTCTCCTTCCACCTGAGCACTAGGAGGGAAACAGATCTTGATGTGAATCCAATAAGGAAAATAAAAACAAAGTTTCTAGAGGCTCTCTGGGACCATCAGCTTTGCTGTCCTGAGCACACACCAGCAGAGTGGTGTCGGTTTGATTGACCTTTTACATCCTGAATCACTCCCCTGCTCAGGTGTTGGCCGAGGCAGGATGCCAGGACAATGCACAGACAGGCTTTTTGAATATCTCTGGGATGCTGACTCTACACATTGTGGCATGTAGGAAAATTCCCTGAGTGAGAGACTGGAAGTCCCTGATGGGAAATGTGGAGAGTATGCTTGTGAAACTATGCGAGAAAAGGATCTTCAATGCCCTCCTGTGTTCCAATTTCAACTGCTGCTCTCTGATTGTCCCATCCAGGTTCCACATCCATACATGAATGGGTGAGAATGGTTAAAAAATGTGGCACCTGAAAACTGCAGATCATGCTAAATGGTAGAGTTTGGACAAAATACACAATAAATAAAAGCCAGCAGGAAGAAGCACTGGGCATGTATGAAGTTTATGATGTGGAAGAAAAGAAGACATAGATGTCCATACTAATGGAACATTCAAAACTTCTGATAGCCAGACTGAGCCCCTGGGTTCTATCTCCACACAGAGAAGATTTTCTATCAGTTAAGAACATCATGCTGGGCTTATGGAAAATAATGTCAGTACTTGCGAACACTGCATTGGATCCACTGCCCCCAAGTAAGAATGGAAAATAGACAAGAATAGAGATGGCAAAGGGAAGCCAAGGCAAAAGGAAGACATGCAAATTGGATAGGTCAGAAGAGGGGAATTCCAGTTACAGAAAGCCTGTGTGCTCCTGCTGAGAATGTACCAGAGCACAGGATCTCCCACAGGCTCTGGAGCTGATACCAGCCCAAAAAATAACCAGGCAGGAGCAGACCAGGGAGCAGCACAGCAAACATGATCCAGCCTTTGCCACCTTTGCTCAGAGCATTACACAGAAATGATAGGGCCAAAAAAGCACGCTCTCACATGCCACAAGTCTGGTGCATGATGCAGAATTGGGCAGCAGAGCTGCGGCTGACAGAACCAACATTTGTGTGCATTGCCCAGGCAGGGCAGAGTCGGGAGGAGCAGAGAGGGGGAGCTGGAAAGGGCATGGCATTAGGGATGGACAGGGCCTGCAGGAGACACTTGGTTGGGCATGCAGCAGCTCCTGAAGAGCAGCTGAATTGACATGAGCGTTCAAAGGATGGCAATGGCAGGGCCTGGTGAAAGCACACAGGCACATTGTCCACCTGTGCCTGCAGGGCTGTGCTACCAGGGGATTTGCTCCTCCTGTCCCGTTCCTGCCTCACACTGCTGCGGCTCTGCTCTGGCCAGCACAGAGGCATCAGTTCTTCCCTGTGGAACAGAAATGCCAGAGCCTGAGCCAGCACTGTTCACAGGAGCTGCAAATTCAAACCCCCATGGGCTCCAGAGCTCATCTGGCAGTTGTCCCAGGGTGGGTTTGTATTCCGGACTGGCAGAGGGGTTGTGTTTTCCTTCTGAACCAAATCCTGACAGAGTTCCTTTTCGTTCCACTTAACAAGTCAATGCAACAGGCTTCTGGCAACTCCCTTGAATGACAGAGGATTGATTGCCTACCTGATGGCCTGCTTTCACAGCTGGGGGGTAAGTCTGTTGAGTCCTTATGGGCAGGTGGGGGACAGTGGTTTAGTTGAGGACAGTTTGGCCAGGCGAGGTCAATGTTGTTGGTACTGTTGCCTGCCTGCTGTTGGACCCCCAGAAAGAAATAAGGAATACAGTCTTTAATTGCAAGAATGGACCACTGTTCACACACTCTCAGAGCTCTGCTGGGACCTCTTTGGCTCCCCCATCACCCAACACAAATGCCAGCTCTACCTCTTTGCTCATTCATGCAAAACCCCAAAGATGCAGCACACACAAGGTGTTTCCTTCCAAAGGGCCAAACTCGGAAACTCACCCAGAAAACACTGGCTCCAGCCTTTCTAGAACACAAGTGGATGTGAGGCACAGCACACACAGAAACCACAGCAATGATGAGACAAATGAACACTCAATACTCCACATTTTGTGTCTATAAATGCAGCTAATTCACCTCCTTATCTTGTCTTAGGTTTGTATTTTGTTCTTCATTTGTCCTTTCTCTGGTATACACATTTTATACCCAGCAGGAGCATATCAGGTATGTTCCTGTACTCTTTGCCTGTTGCAAAACAAAAGCAGTTACCTGCCTAAGCCTATCTTTTTACACCAAATACATTCAAGGTTTTGGCATTTTTCACCATGGGTAGCTCGGAGTAGTTGGGAGACTCTGAGAAGACTTGAGTGTCTTCGTGATGGTTTTGGAAACCTTTCAGACTTACCATATTCTCAAAATATGCAAAGAGACAACAAGAAATATTTCTGTCATTTAAAAAATGATTCCTTGAAAACTTTTAAAGAACGTACGATATGAATCAAATAATGTATTTTTTCATGGACGAAGGAATTGTTTTCTTTCTATGGAATTAATGTGTTTTCTAGGTTAGATCAGAGATGCATGAGCATCAGTGATATCTACGCAGACCCTGAGAGCAATAGGGGGATTTTTTTCAGTAAAAGATGACAAAAATTACTTTAAGGTGTAACTTGGCTGTCTCTCTAAATGAGCTTTTATTCCTAATTCTTTTAAGAGTTTAGGTGTCACATCTGGGTGCCATGATACATACCATCAACATCAAAATATTCTAAAAGGATTGCAATCAGAGTTAAGGATAGGCATTATCTGATCTTGACTAGTTTCGTTCAAAACATTTGTACCATAAATTCTGCAGGTTTTGTGAACTTTGTCGTTTTTCAATTGGGTTTTGGGCTTTTTGTAAGATACGTAAGCCCAGGGAGCTCCAAGGCTTGGGCATTCAGGCCCAAGAGAGTAGAGCATGGATACAATGCTTGATCTCAGGCCTCGGACGAAAGCTCTGCAATTTTAGAACAGTAGAAGCAAACTGCATTTATAGTTTATATAGAAATAGGTTTTAAGCAAGTAGAATTATGCCTTATATAAGCAAATTAATATGTTAAGCACGCTATTAGAAAGCAGTTTAAAGTTTAGTAATAGGAACAATATATAGAGTTTAAAGTATAAGGTGCAGCAGCAAGGCTTTCTAAAAATTATATGATTGGATAAAGAAAAGCTTTTGCAGTAGAAATGCAGCAAACGTAACAAATTAATGATTTCGATTTATAAAGATGCAGAGAACTTTGTGAAGTAAGTTGATTGGATAAGGAATGTATACAAGACATTGTAACTAGAATTAAAAGATTTTTTCTGGGTCATGGTACCAAATGTAACAGGCCTAATAGGTCTCACATTTCACAGGACTGATTTTGCAATAAGCTATCCTTTAATTACCACATTGGCTGTCCTGTCTCATCTGATATCCAAACAGCTTTTTATCGTTGGATTTTCAAACTTTCAAAACCATGTGGCATGGTTTACAGATTTTCCTCTTAGAGGGGCATGGTTGGCTGAAAACTTGCTGTCCTTTGCCTTCCAACCAGAATTCCATCCTCCTGGCTTTGGAGTCATAGGCCTGGACAGCAGTCAGTGGGCAGAGACACAAATTAATTTGCCAGGGTTACATTTTTAGTGGACTACCTGAGATAGTGTCAGATAAATGCAATGAACCACATAAGGATTATTCCAAACCAGGACAGAACCAGTGCAGCAATTGTGTTCTGGAACAATGGCGTTTTCTACCTAGACAGAGGGACAGAAACAGAAAACATGGGGGAACAGCCTGCAGTAAAGCCCCTTCCAGCACCAAGAGGCCTTTCCAGGCTCATGCTGGGAATCTGGGGGCCTTCCAGATTTGCAGATGTGAGCAGGCGCCTGAATGTCCTGGGATTCCACACGGCTCTGGAACTCTTGCTGTCCAGGGAACTGAACAGATTCCAAGCTGCCATAGGGCATGAGAAGAGCTTGAAAAGCAGGAGAGTCCTCACAGCCCTGGATTGCACATGGACACACAGGAGTGTGGGTGGGTTGAAGAGAGGGATCTGCCTGAAGGAGAGGGGCCTCAGTAGGCGAGAAGCTAAAAAGGGCTGCTCAGAGAAAATGTGGATCCAGGGCTCAAAATCAGCTCCTTTGAGAGCTAAGGATAGGGATCTGGGACATTTTGTCGCCACAAAATAAGAAAAGAGTTGGCGTGTGTGTTTTTCCAGACAGGCACAAGCACAGGAAACATAAAATTGCTATAATGAATGCAAACTTGATGTTATTTACACAAACGTGGAGTGTATAGAAATATATAAATGTTATATTTGTATATAACATAATTTTATATATAAATTTTAGTTTGTATACAAAACGTGAACTTATAGTAAGACTGAACCTTTCAATCAGTGACAAACTCCTGCGATTCCCTGTCAAGTTAGCTGAGATTTTATCTGTGTTGAAAGGAGTGGTAAACCCCTGTTTCCCTGGGGTGTAACTACACTCATCTGAAAAGGACATCCAGAGGGTTCACATTTTTGCAAAGACATGACTGATGGCAAGAAATAATTTCAGAGGGAAAGGCGATAGGAAGAAAGAAACAGAAAACTGACAATGAAAAACAGAGACACACTGTGTGAAGTTTGTTAAATTTTTAGCAGCCTTTATGCAGATATTGCAAAACCTAGTGCAAAATGTACGTGAAAATTTTTAGTGCTTTAAAGAAAGATAAATCCTTTTAGGTTACAATTTTGCAGACGTGATCCTAAATCAGACTAAACCTGGTCATGAAACATTTCACACTTGGGCATTATTAAACAAGCGATTTGTACAGCCAGAGCAGGGAGGAGAAGCCCCCGGCACTGCCTCAGTTCTCAGGGAGCAGGAACAGCTGTGCAGGAGACCTGCTTGAACTCCAGCAAGCAACAGCAGTCACTCCATCCCTGAGCAGTTTGCTGCAGGGAATCTCAGTCTGCTGGGGGACAACAGGCCTGGGCAGGAGCAATGGATTGTTCAGATATGGAATGTCTCCAAAATGGATAAAAAACCTCACTCTTTAATATCACACCAGAGACACTCCCTCATACTTGAACCTTCGCAAGAGAAAAGTTAGATCTTAAACAATTGGCCTTGTAAATACAAGCAAGCCTACCGACACTCCACCTGCAGTTTTCCAGCACTGGCCCTCATGTTTCACTTGTGCTCTTTGGGAATTTGGTTGCTCCTAGGAACTCTATCAACATATATGGGAGAGAGATGGAGAAAGCAGAGGAAAGCTCAGTGCTCAGCACTGGACCTACCTTGGGACTTCAGGGACCATCAGGTTTTGGTTTGGTTGATTCAGGCATGTTAAAGTCAGAGTTATGACATTTCTGCCATTCTCGGTCCACTCTCCTCTTTCTCCCTTGGCTGTTCGGAGACGTGGACACTCTGGGCTGGGTACACTTCACATCTCCTCCACTATAACCTTCAGGAGGAAGTTCTTGACTCTTCCTGGTCATGCAAAAAAACATCTAATGAAAGAGAAGTCCACTTCGGTTTCATCTTTGATGGACACAAACTCTCAGTAACATGGGGAAATATAAGTTCATGGCCTCCCTGAAGGTCACTGTGTTGGGAAGGGTTCTGGCATTGGAAGGTCTTGAGTTCCCAAAGCCCACAAACCCACACACCTAGCAACACTTCTTGTGTTTTGGAAAGAAAAGCTTTATTCCATTGCAGTGAAGGGACAGAAACTGTACAGGGGCCCAGCAGTCAGTCAGGCAGCTGAGGGGAGTCCTTTGGAGGACCCAGAGCACATCAAGAGAGCTGCCCTTGTACTGTGATCCCATCTCCAAGGAAAAAGAGGGGCAGAGCACACAGTTCACCATTCCTGTGATCACTTCATCATTCTCAACAGCTCCTTTCACAGTCACTAGTGGGTTTTATTGTCCTGTTTTCTGTCCAGATCAGCTTCTGTTGCGGACTCTGTTTCCTCAGGCCTAGCTGGTCTCTGCTGCTCTTCTTCTTGTGCTCTTTCCCAGCATATCCTAATCTGGCACTCCTTCCTTCCCAAACGGACTGTGGATGATTTATGCCCAGAGCTGGCTGCTGGATGATCCTTTCCCTTGGGCTGATCCAATTTCCCATTCCCACAGGCCTGGGATGCTCGTCTTGTGTGTGCTCTTGGAAAAGACAATTCGGCACAGGGGACATGGTTTTTTATCCACACCCACACCTGACCTTTGTTCTGTCATCCTGGCAAGGAATGGCGGTTGCCCTTCCCCACAGGATCCCATCACGAAATCCATGCTGCCCTTCCACTTGTGGCTGCAGAATAAAAGCCAGGCTGTGGCCAGGTGGGGAGAGCTCTCCTTGGGCAACAGGCAGGGCTGGCAACACAGGGAGTGCAGGATGTGACTTGCAGAGTCAGGACCGTTGGGACAACCCCTGGCCCAGCCTGGATTCCTGTCCCTGGAGTGGCCTGCCTGGAGTGCCTCATACCTCTGGCATGAGACAGTCCCAGACTCATGACGTGTGCCAGTGCCAGTCATCCAGAGGGGATCCATCCAGGCTCAGGACACCATCAGGGAAAAGGGTGGGCTGAGCTTGCCACGAGCCTGGGGGGAGGCGCAGGAGTCCCCTGGCTGCAGAGATTGGGTAGTGAAAGAGGAATTGAGACAAATCCCATCCGCATCCTACAGGAAGCTGGGGGATAACATATCAGCCTGCACCTGTTGTTTTAGCTCTCCTTCTGATGACCTCTTGACAGGTTATAATTTTCACACATGTTTGTGTTGTTGAACTTCCACCACAATGTGCAGTTCGACCATATGAAATCCAATGTCCACGCAGTGATAGTCGCTTGTCAACGTCCGATTATACGGAACCTGATCAGGGGAAAAAGTCAAATTGGATTACATTGGTGACATGCAGTGAAAGGCAGAGTTGGCACCTGGCCTTGCTGCTAGCTGTGTCTATGTCATTGGGTTCAGAACTGCCCTGATGGAATAATCCCTTCCATTCCTCACTTTTGTCCCCACATCTCCACAAAACTTTCTGGGCAAATGCTTTCAAATCCAGAAATATTCCCCTGCTTTGTCCACTCCAGCTAACAGTGCTGACATCACCCTTCTCTCTTGTCCCCCCCCTGCTGCCTGTCTCCTTCCTTTCCCCAGGGAACTGCATTCAGTCAGATTCATCCTTCCCCAGAAGAACTACAGCTGGTCCTCTCCTGCCATCCTGGTGAGACAGGCCTGTGTCCCTTGGCACTGAAAAGGCTCCCTTTTCCTTGCCAAGCACTGCGGTGTGCTGAAGCATGTGGCTCTCAAGCAATCAGGTTCCCCCAACAAACCACAGTCCCTGAACGCCCTTGGCTCTCTTGCTCTTTGCTCTGCTTTGGGATGGTCCTGTTACCAGACATTGCATGCAGGGACGTGCTGGAATGAGCTCACATGGCTGGGGTTGTGTTCCACATATGTTGATCCACTTCCACTTTTCTCTGTCAGAGAGTATCTGAGACCAAGGAAGTAGTACTCATATTTTGATTGTGAGAACAAAGGTAACTCTGTAAAAGGAAGCCAGCAATGGAATACACGAAAATGAAATTTCTTCACCAGAGGCAAATAAGTCTCAGTGCTAAACAGCCAGCACAGAGAGTGCAATGGTGCATTCAGAAACAGCACCTCTTCCCACAGCTCCAGAGGATGAATTTCTCCATCCTCTACTGAAGATCACTCCCTTTTGGTGTTCCCTTAGGAATCATAATAAATGTAATAATACCCTGTGGTGCCATTACACCTGTACCTTGCTGTCAGACAGGTGTGACCTCCTACCTGGGGACACTTTTCCCTTCTGAAGTGGCAAAGACTATTTCAGCTTTTGTCACCAAAAACCATTGGCTCTCACAAAGAAGTGTCTGTACACCTCCTTGGTCTGTGTGCTAAATCCTGTAAATCCACCAGCCAGCTGGGCAGGCAGTTTGCTCTCCCAATGGGGATCAGGTCTGCGGCACAGAAGCTTCCTGGTAGGCAGGACTCCCAAGCCCCAGGAGGCCTCTCCATGTGCAGAGCTTTGCTACCACTGCACACCCATGGTCAAGGATACGGCAGCAGCAGCCAGGTCCCGGAGCCCAGGGGGTGTGTGACAGGAGCTGGCACAATTGTCAATGAATCAGTCCTTGGCCTGGAGCTCCAGCCCCCTGAAATGCAGCTGCCCCCTTGGAGCATGGATCCACCAGCTCATCCGCTGTCCAATGACACAGTCTGGAGCCCATGAAGCAAATTCTTCACGGCAGCTTTCCCAGTCCTTCCGTTTCCTCTCTGTAGAAAAGAAGTAGCATTTATTCCATGTTTTTTACATTTGGGGGACAACCTGCAGAAAGAAGAAGTGTGGAATCCATGTTCACGCTGAACCAAAGGAATGCGAAATGAAAGAGAGGTCAGAGAAGGAATCCAGGCACAGACATGCCTGGTGCTCCTGCTGAGAATTGTCACCAGAGCACCAGGGATCCCCCACAGGCTCTGGAGCTGATACCAGCCCAAAATCACCAGGCAGCAGCCATACAGGAGCAGCAACAGCAAACATGATCCAGCCTTTGCCACCTTGCCTCAGAGCATACACAGAAATGCTCAGGGCACAAAAGCAGCCTCTGACATGCCCCAGTATGGTTGGCCTGATGCAGATTGGGCAGCAAGAGCTGCTGCCTGACAGCACCAAGATTTGGTGCATTGCCAGCAGTGGCAGAGTGCGAGGAGAAAGGGAGGGGGAGCTGGGAAAGGGGAATGGCATCAGGGAGACAGGGCCTGCAGGAGACACTTTGGTTGGGCATGCAGCAGCTCCTGAAGAAGCAGCATGGAATTGCCACTGAGGGTCAAAGGCTGGCAAATGCAGGGGCCTTGGGAAAGCGCACAGGCACATGTCCATCCTGCTGGCTGCAGGGCTGTGCCTACCAGAGGGATTGCTCCTCCTGTCCCTTCCCGGCTCACATGCTTGGCTCTGCTTCTGGCAGCACAGAGGCATCAGTTCTTCCCTGTGGAACGAAATGAGAGCTGAAGCCAGCACTGGTGTCCACAGGAGCTGCAAATTCAACACCCTCCATGGGCTCCAGAGCTCATCCCTGGCAGTGCCCCAGGGTGAGTTTGTATTCCTGACATGGCAGAGGGGTTGTTTGTTTTCCTTCTGAACAAAATCCGACCAGAGTTCCTTTTCTGTTCCACTTAACAGTTTTCCCCCCCCCCCCCCCCAATGCAAAGGCTTCTGGCAACTCCCTTTGGAATGACAAGGATTGGAATGCCCCTACCTGTGCCTCTTCACAGCCTGGGGGGGGGGTAAGTCTGTTGAGTCCTTCTAGGGCAGGTGGGGGGGGGACAGTGGTGTTGAGCCATTTGGCCAGTGGAGGTCAATGCTTGTTGAAGTCCTGTTTGCTCTGCCTGCTGTTTGGACCCCCCAGACCAGAAATAAGAATACAGTCTTTACTTGCAATGAATGACCACTGTGTCACACACTCTCAGAGCTCTTATGCTGGAACTCTTTGGACCTCACCCATCACCCAACACAAAATGCCAGCTCTAACTCCTTTGCTCATTCATTGCAAACAACCTCAAAGTGCAGCACACACAAGGGTTCTCCTTCCAAAGGGCCACCAAACTCTGGAACTCACCCAGAACTGCTCCAGCCTTTTCAGACCACAAGTGATGTGAGGCACAGAGCACAGAACCAAGCAATGAGAGACAAATGACATCAACTTCCACATTTTGTGCTCTATAAATGAAGCTAATTTCACCCGACTTATCTTGCTTGGTTTGTTAATTTGTTCTTCATTGCCTTTCTCTGGTATTACACATTTTATACCCGCAGAGCATTATCAGCGTATGTTCCCTGTACTCTTGCCTTGCAAAACAAAAAGCAGTACCTGGCCCGTAAGCCTATCTTTTACACCAAAAATACATTCAAGGTTTTGGCATTTTTTCAACCATGGTAGCTCGGATGTAGTTGGGAGACTCTGGGAGAATTGAGTGTGATCTGATGTTTTCGGAAAACCTTTCAGACTTAACTCAATTACAAAATATGCAAAGAGGAAAACAATAAATATCTGTCATTTAAACTGATTCCTGAAAACTTTTAAAGAAAGTAACCATATGATCAAATAATTTATTTTTTTCATGGAGATAGGAATGTTTTTCTTTCTATGGAATTTAATGGTGTATTTCTAGTAGATCAGAGATTGTTATGAGCTCAGTGATATCTACGCAGGACCCTGAGAGACACAGGGGGAATTTTTTCAGTAAGATGACAAAAATTCCTTTAAGGTGTAACTTTGTTGTCTATCTCAATGAGCTTTATTCCTAATTATTTAAGAGTTTAGGTGTAACATCGGGCGCCATGATACAATACCATAACCTCAAAATATTCTAAAGGATTTGCAATCAGATTAAGGATAGCATTAATCTGATCTGACTAGTTTCTTCAACAACATTTGTACCATAAATTCTGCAAGTGTTTGAACTTTGTCAGTTTTCAATGGGTTGGCTTTTGGTAAGGATACGTAAGCCAAGGGGAGCAGATCCAAAGGCTTGGGCCTTCAGCCAGAGGTAGAGATGGATACAAGCTTGATCTTCAGGCCTCGGGAGAAAGCTCTGCAATTTTTAGAACGTAGAAGCAAAAACTTGGGCATTTATAGGTTTATATAGAAATATGTTTTAAAGAAAGTAGAATTATGCCTATATAAGCAAATTTCATATGTTAAGCAAGCGAGTTAGAAGCAGTAAGTTTAGTAATGGAAATAATTTATAGAGTTGTTAAAAAGATAAGGTGCAGCCAGCAAGTTTCCATAAAATTATATGAGTGGATAAAGAAAAGCGTGCACGTAGAAAGACAGCAAACGTAACAAATAATGACGATTTATAAAGATGCTAGAGAACTTTGTGGAAGTAGTTGATTGGATAAGGAATCTATTACAAGGACATCTGTAAAACTAGAATTAAAATGATTTTTCTGGTGTTTCATGGTACCAAATGTAACAGCTAAGGTCTCATCCCCTTCACAGGACTGTTTTGCAATAAGCTATCATTTAATTACACCACATTGCTATGTCCTTGTCTCATCTGTATCCAAACAGCTTT